>VXBX01005335.1:1131066-1198263 GCA_013400415.1 Scytalopus superciliaris
ACACAGACACGCCGCCCGCGGTGCTGACACAACTCAGAGTGTCCCCGCCTGGCAGCGGGCCCGGGCAGCCCCTCGGCAGCTCGGCGGGACTCGCTCCTCCGCGGGGTGCGGAGCCAGGGCTGAGGAAGGCGTGTGTGCGCTCCCACTGCAGGGCAGTCCCAGCTCAGCCTCAGGCTCGGCTTCTGGCAGGGGCCGAGGGAAGCAGCACCGAGGGTGGTTGGGTGGCTCGGCAGGGGCAGCCCCCTCGCCCCGCGCTGTGTCGCCCCGGGGTCCCGGTGGGAAGAGCCTGCCGAGCCCGGCCTGACCCCGGAGCTCCCGGGCGCCCGGGACATGCCAGCCAGTCTCCTGAACAAGGATCAGAATCATTACTCGGGTCACGACTTGTACTTTGTTGCAGGTGCTTTGTGCTCCAGGACCGTAACTTTAGCCACAGAGCTTAAGCGTGTTGCCTTGTTACACCTGTGCTGAATTGTGCCACAGCCTGACAGCGCTCTGCAAGGAGCAGAGGCTGTCTCCTCCGCTGATCGGTAGGATTTCCCGAGGGACCCAGCTTCTGCTGGAGACAGGGAGCAGCTTCACATGTGCTGCACTAGAAACTGTCCTCGATCGTGGTGTTGGTGAGGTCCAGCGTTGGTCACTTGGAGGGGTTTGTGATGAGGCTGGAAGAGCAGGGTAGGACGCAGACTGTGGGGACTTGGCCATCCTGTCTCTGTGTCAATGCACAGTTTGCTTTCTGAATGGCAGAGGCATTTGTAAGAAAACTTCATCCGAGGGTAACAGGAGCTGTTCACAGATGTTCCTTACCAGAAGAAAATGCTGTTCATCGTGTGCAGCTTGAGAGAACTTGTCTCTTAAAGTCTGTACTTTTAAGGAATCCCTGTCACAGTTCATATACCAGCAGGGCAAGAATCATCCCACAGGAACTGCTTCCATGAGCGAGCGGGTGCTTGGCTATTAAAATCTGTTCAGTGAAAGTATGTGTAGTCTGTACCACAGGGTTTTGCAGCCAGAGTGGTGTGGACTCTGGAAATTTAAATATATTTTTATCTATCCCTGTCTGACTTCTCTAGGTTCCCACATGTCTTATATGACTGAAATTATGCTGACAAGAGAGCCTCACAGCTTTGAGTCCAGGAGTATAGACAGTCTCCCTATTTTTCTAAGACTTAGCTTGAGGGTTTTCTCATTAATCTTTAAGATAGGGTACTCATTTTTCAGTGGGTATTAGATTTTAGTTGTCCTTGCTTTCTCGGAGTGAGATTTCACAAGGTAGCTAAGGTTCATCCACTAGCGAGCTGGTTCAGCTTCCCTCCCTTGTGCTCCAGGCTTGTGTTTCTGCTGCCTGCCTTGTGTTTTTATTGGCCGTCTGAGTTCAAAAAGTTAACCCAGCAGAAAACTCTTACTCCATTCAGTTTTCTAGAGTGGTTTGTTCTCTCAGCAGAGCTTCAGCTGTTTCACTGCTGGATCCAACAAGTTCTGCTTAATGTGAGAAAAGTAGTAGGAGCGTGTGGAGGAAAGGGTCATGCAGAACCGGCCACTGCAGCACCTGCAGCTGGTCCTTTGATAATCTTAGCTGTGTGGTGAGACTGGATTCTGGGAGCCTCCTCCTTCCTTTGACCTAGGGACTGTACTGAACAAAGTATTTTTGCTCAGTAAATAGTGGTGCATTATGTTTAAGGAGATTCACAGTTTTCTTCTGTCATGCCCAGCGTGGCATGAGGCCGAATTTTAAGAGCAGTATCATTAAAGCCATGACTATGATAAGAGGTAAGAGCTGTTTTTGAAATGCCCGTGAACATTCAGAGGTCAGGTAACCCAGTTCATTGACTACCCGTTCATTATAGCAAATGGTAATAAACTCAGGTGTGGCAACTTACCTTTGTTCTACTGTGTTATGCAATTATATATTTTTATGTAACACAGCATTTAGTGGTGTGTTAATGGACCGAGTACTTGTAGCCAGCCTGCTCTTGTGCAAACACAAAACCATACCTCTGTCCATAAACTTGTTTGGGCTGTGCTGTAGATAGACTAGTGCAGAAAACAGTAAATATGTGTTCCACTTTTCCTCTCAAATATATAGTTATTAGAAAGTGGCGCCACATTTATATGCAGCTTAGATGAATCAACTGGCTAATTGGACAGTTTTCATAAAATGCCTTTTGTGCACTTTGACCTTCATGTATAAAATCATAGCCTGAGGGTGTTTAATTGTTTAAAGAACTTCTTGAAGATAGAAATCAAGAATGGAGATGACAGCCTTCTTGTAATGGGGGAGATAAAATCAGAATAAACAAAATTACTTTTGTGTTCAAGAGATGTTTCTGAGACTGTGTTTGGTGAAAAATGTATTTTTAATTTTTTTTAACGAGTGCTCATGAGGAAAAAAAGGTCGACTTTATTAGCATATACTGAGTTTGTCTTTCAGGGCGTATGTGTGAATACTTTAAAGGTTGTCCCCATCTAGGTGTTGCTATTGTGAAAAGGAAATAACTGTGTTTGCTCACTAGTATAGAACTAGCCTTTGCTTTGGTTTTGTTTTCAAGAGGACTCTGCTTTTCAGTGTGTCTTGTAAAGCTCATTAGAGAACTGTGGTGGTCCTTTGGGATCACATAATATTCTGAGTTGGAAGGGACCCACGAGGATTTTCAAGAACAACTCTTGAGTGAATGACCCATACAGGGATCAAACCCACAACCTCGGTGTTTTAGGACCCTGCTGTAACCGGCTGAGCTAATCTCAAGGCTCCTAGGGCATCCATTCTGTGCCACCCAAGGGAGTGAAACTGTGGGGAATCGTCGTGTGCATTCTGTTTCTTGGGTGCCAGGCAAAAGTGTCGAGGCTGAGTGCTAATGGAGCAGACCGGTAGCATCTGTTTTTAAGGGAGCAAGGCAGCATCACAACTTGCATTGCAGGATAGCATTCCCTAGTGCTCACATCTTCCCCTGAATAAAGAGCTGGAAAGATCAAAATGCTGTTCTGCTGCCTCTTGAAAAGTCAGCTCTCTTACTGCTTGCAGAGCTAATAGAATCAAGAGGTGTTATTTCTTTTGAGCTAAGTTCTTTTTTACTCTGTTTTCTGCAACCATGAAATCTTTGCAATGGTGAAAAAAAAGCCTACAAAATGTGAGTGTAGCAGAATGAGACTTGCTTTAAAAAAAGCTTTCTAAAGGTCTCCTTGAATCTGCATTTGCAGGTAAAGGTCCTTTGCCTCTTAATCATTCTTCTGCCTCATTTAAAACTGACAGTTGGTCTCCCTGTTTATGCTTGACTTCTCCTGACTGTGGGGAATGCAAAACAGCAAACTATTTCATTATCCCTCATCAAACTCTGCCTTACTATCCTTGCCTTAATGATCACAAAAGTTGGGCAACAATTAGATCTGCTGATGAGACCCTGTCACACTAACAAGTCTCTCCTTGTGTTTTCATCTTCTATCCAATAATGTATGCCAGACTTTGGGCTTGCAGAGTTGTGATCATTAAGTTTTGTTTCATTTTATGTTTCAGAATCAAAAACCTGCAGCTTTTCAGTACTGTGTTTTAGAACTCCAGTAGAGTTAGCAGATACTATGTGAAACAGTGTGTGCAGCTTGGCAGATCTTAGTGGTTTAAACCCAAAAGAGTTTAAAGGGTTTTTGACAGTAAGGGAAAGTCTATTCTGCTGCTTCCCAGCTTTTGTTCCAAAAAACTCTCTTCTGTGCCAGTGCATTATTAGTCTCCTGTGCTGTTCAGTGCCTCTTGTGTGCTGATTGCATTCCTCTAAGTGATGGACGTTGCTTAAATTTCACTTTGCAGCTTTATGTGGACACTCGGATCAGACAAGTGGAATGGCTGGCCCCTGGCTGGGCTCGCTGCTGCTGCTGCTGCTTTGTGCTGAGCATGCACACAAGTGTAGGAGTCATGGCAGCTCACGCTTAACTACATATACATGTGTATTCCTATGTGCACGTCATACCTGTCTTTCATGGTTTGCAAAGACTGAGGAGGACCTGCTTCAGCCTATGAAAATTTCGAGAAAGGTGTGCTGGAGGGAGATCCCCTCAGAAGGAGGGTGTGTAAAAAGCAAGCATGGGCAAAACATGACAGTTTTGTTTTAAAGTATATGTGAATGAAGTGGGAATCTGACTTGTTCAGCCTTGTTCAGTGAAATTGGACATAATGACCCTTTTGTTTTGTATGAGTCTTGTTCCCATCAGTGTTGGGACCTAGCACACAATAAGCATCTTCAGCTTTTAAAATGTTATTTTCTTAATGTAAACTTGAAGTAAAATTTGGAGGCCTTTATATAGGTTTGATAATGGTGTGTAAGAGGCAGCATGAAAAACATGCCACTGCACTGCTTGCAAGTTACTAGTTTGGTTTTGGTTGTTTGTTTTCTTCCTGTTACTTCTTTCTCAGCCCTTTTTAAGCTTCCTTTGGTCTTTTTCCTGTACATTCAATTTATTCCCCTCCTTATCCTTTAATTTTTTAATTATACCTTGTAAATAAATTAAATGAGAACTAAAAAGAATATTTGATAAGCAGCACTTCCTGATGCAAGAAGCAAAGCAGCCCTTCTCAGGTGCTGCAAGAGGCCAGAGGTTTCCTACCAGAATGTCCCAAAGGTATTGCCTCTGATTAGAAGATGCATGACTCTCTTTAAAGCTTTCTCCTTTTTTTCTAATGAGAGGCTGGGCTGTGAAAAGAGCTGCACTTCTCTTTGAATTATAATTCCTAGGTAACTAGGAATTGCATTAATGTCTTGCTATAGTTCATAGCCTGTTATGTTTTTGGTTTTCTTCAGGGCAGTAGCAATGTGTAAATGATTTGGTAAGAAATGTTACTTTACAGTCTGCAGAACTTCAGACTGCTAAAATTATTGCTGCATCTTAAGGAAATGCATTTGGGTTCAAATGCACACAATTTGAGGTTCCTGTTTGTCATCCATTTAAAACTAGGAACAAAATCTAGGGCATTTTTTATCAACAGTGAATCTAGCTCACCAGCTGCATAAAATACACAGTTGAAGTTTTGATCATCTTGTTGCTAAAAGACAACAGTGAGGCTTGGTGAGAGACACATGTTCCAAAAGAGATAGGAAAGGATCAGAACTCATAAAGAATGGAGTAGGTTCAGAGAACATCACAGTGTACAGGAAGGGTAGTCTTTTCTCATTTTACAAGAAATTTAGCTAACCTAATGAAACAGAAAAGCAGGAGATGTCCTTTTAAGATAATTATTTACTTGACAAAGACTAGATGTCCTGTGGAACAAGATGCTATGTGATAGCTCTGAGGCCGAGATAGGCAGTTACATGAACAACAAGAATAGACAGTTTATTATGGTTTCTTTAAACTCCATGTGCTGCAAGAAATTCATCCATTTATCTAAACTACTTAAATAATTGTAGAGTAACTTGTGGGGTTTCTTTTATGTTTATCTGAAACTTTCTAACTAGCTCTTTGTTGTATAAGTTATAAATAAAACAGAATCACAAAAAATAGTTGTTGCGTTTTCCTGAATGTCAGTATTAGGGTGTCCTCAAAAAAAAATTCAGCCAAGTCATCATCACTATTATGATGGTCTCACATTCTCACTTCATACAAAGTGCTGCAATATACCAGTGTGCAGAAATTGCTTTGTTTTAAAGCTTTTTCTGGGAATCTTGTGCTTACAATAAAGCTAACATAGCCTGAAGCCTTAGGATTTTTTTTTAATTTGAGTTTTTGTAATTTTAAGATGAACGCTTTTAGTCTTGCCCTCCCCAGCAAAATTCCCCAAACAGAATGCATTTTTGAATTTCTTTCATGCAGAAATTCCTCATGATGGCCCCTGCCAAATGTGGCATGTGTGAATGCATCTCAATGGGAGCTGTCTTAATCGATGTGCTCGCCCGCTGGCCGCTTGGGGGGAAGCAGCACTCGAACCTTTGGTTATTTGTCACATGTCCGCTTGCCTCATCCTTTCTCTCTGAGCTTTATTTGGCTAAATAAAGGGACAGTGGAATTATTTGTTTACGAGTAGATTTAGCGTTTCCTTAATACCTTTTGTATGGATACGGGCTGATGTTAGTACATCAGCTCACACTGCTTGACAGCTGTGTGTGTATATATGCAACCTCTATAATGAATACACAGATGCATGTAAATAATAACTCTTTAAATCTTCACTTGCACAAGATAGGTGCCCTTGAAGAGCCTTCATGTTTATTCCTTCCCTGGATACTTGGAGTGACAGTGGTGAAACTGCTTTTTCTGCCTGGGTTTAATCCTCCTGTCAGGGAACACCTAACTAAACCCTTTAGCTCTCAAAACATGCACAGTGTATTAACCCCCCGATGGCTGATACTCTTGCTTCAGTTCCCTCCTGCTCAGTTCTTCCATGGCTGGATGGCAACATATGTATAGGTTGTAGTACAGCACTAGTGACCTACCTGAGAGCTTTGGTGCCAGGTGCGCTGTGCATGTGACAGCACAAGACTCACCGTCCTTTATACTGAGACGCTCTTTGAAAAGTTAATTTTTTAATTAATGAAACCCAGATTAGCAGTTTGGGGCATTTTATTTGTCTTTTTCTTTTTTTCCCCCCTAAAAGCAAGCTGTAGTTTGTCATGAATAAGTACCAACTCCCATGGTAAACACTGATTTCCTCTTTCTCAATCTCAGATTTTAATAAGAGAAGCTTAACTTACCTACTGTTTTTATATTTCTGATAATGAAATGTTCTGTTCACAGTGGACTTCCTTCTGTGGATGTCAAGTGGATTGCTGTGGTTTTATCATGGGATATTTTCTATTGTAATTCCTCTTTTCCCACAGGACCTAATCTTGCTGTGCAGATGCCTTATTTTAGTTAACAGTATGAGAAAAGGTGAGTCAGAAGGACAAGTACAAGAAAGATTCTGTTGTTGATGTTGCATATTTACATTTTTTATATTTTTACTTTATGCTGCAGAAGGAAACTTCGAAGCTTGCAGCATCTTGTTTCACAGGTGAATAAATAAATAAAGTTCTCCTTGGGGCAGAAATCTAAAATTAACATTATCCTAGTCTTTTTAACAGTATTAACCTCAGATGTTCATAGTACAACAGTCAAAGAAGACACTTTTCTGAACACATCACGTCTTCGTTAGAATCATGCAAATGATTATAAGTTCTGGATTTCAGTTTTCAGTAACCCAGCTTCCTGGTTTGTGGTGTGTGCAGCATAGAGCATTCTCTAGTCACGTTGTGTCATGTGCAGAAGAAAATCTGCAGCCCTGATGTTGGCACATGGGAAGGGAAACACGAAGAGCGCTTAGCTGGGGCTGGCTCTATTTACTGTGATGAGAACCCTGTATTCTCTTCATTTTTTTTATCTATGGTCATCTTTATTGTGGCACAGGAGTTCGAAATTTTTTTATTATTGTCAATGTAATGTAAAACATGAGTTGTGCTTTGTTTCTGAGGCATGGCTTCTGCAAGTTGGTTTTGTATAGAGCTCATGATGGTGCTTTGTTTGTTGGACTTGCCATTTCCAATTTGCTTGATCAAAATTAAGCATTTTGGGAATTATATTTGAATCTTGGTTCAACTGTGGCAGATTTTTGAAGTTATTTCTGTGGCAGAGAACATCCACGGTAATCTTGTGAGTGTGGAAATTCCTTGCCTCATGCCAGTATGCGGGTTTGGGGCTTGCTGGCTAGAAACAGAGTAACCAGCCTCTGTGGCACTGCCAGACTTGTTTTCCTCTGAAATTCGCTCCCTGAGGGCTTAGACTCACCTTTGTAAGGCAGTAAAGCTTTCATTAAGGGTACATTACCAGCTGCTTATTTCTGTGGCTCCGTGTTTTATCGCAGCAGCAGTAAGAAAATAACTGCATTTAAAAAATCTTGATTATTATGCTCTACATCCATCAGAAGTATTTGTACCTACAAAAGAAAAAAAATCTGCCTTTTCCATCTAACACTGTGTCAGAGGTTCTTTAATGAACACTCAGGTTATTAAAAGTTTGTTCTCTTCTAGACTGTCATGTAATGGTAATGATATTTTAATGATGCATTAACTGGCCAATAAATATATGAAGAAACTACTTTTTTTCCATAAGTGAGCTTAATAACTAGGGAAAAGGGTTTTGTTTCTTTAATACTCTTGAGAAGAAAGTTTACCTCAATTTTTATTTTCTACTGTATACATAAATGTATGAGGCATACTGCAAGAAAATACTGTTGGTAGTGGCTTTTGGTAACAGTAAACAAAAGCCAAGAAACTTCATTAGATGTTAGGGAAAAAATTTCAGTTTCTCTTAAAGCCGCAGACCCTAGAGAAGGTTTGTATGTAGAGATTGGTAACAATTTCTCCAAGTATGTATGACAATAGCCGCCCAGCGGAAGAAAGAAGCTGTCATTGTAATTGCCCTTGAGCAACAGCAGTGGTCCATGAGTCCCCTGTGATGAGGTTTTTTGGAATCACAGAATAGTTTGGGTTGGAAGGCACCTTTGAAGATCATCTACTCAAACTCTGTACCATGGGCAAGGACATCTTCCTTTACACTAGGTTGCGCAAAGCCCCATCCAGACTGACCTTGAACACTTCCCAGGATGGGGCATCCACATCTGAGATGGATAGTCAGGAGTGTGTACAAGGTACTGTTTGTCACAGGTAGGGAGTGTGCAAACTTCCATTGGTTTTCTCTCAAAAAAGCTTCTCTTCACATCATTCTTCTAAACTATTTTCCTCTGTTACATGATCATCTCAGCACCTTACTTTTGAGGTTACTAAAGTCCAGACTCTATGCTTATCTATGTACTCACAGGCAGAAGTGCCTTGTGGGAATTACTTGTTAAAAGGATTTTAACATTAAGTCTAGAGCAGAAGTTTTACTCTCAGCTGTTCCCTGTGTACTTAGCGTGATGGTGTTAAATTGAGTGTGCATGGAGGGGTTTTGATATTGGGAAGCAGACCACTGCTAAGGCAAGTATTTGGACAGTGATACAATGTTGATGTCCAGGTGTCAGAAAGATAAATTACTTGTTGGTAGAATTGTTACGTTTTTGACATGCTTCAGTGATCTCAGATCTGGAGGGAGAGGATGTACTGCTGATAGTGGGCACAAAGAACACAAAATTTACAGGCCACAAGGACATTGGGCATAACTCCCAAGATAAGGAAGAAACTAACAAAGCCAACTCAGCAACTGTGCTGAGATTGGCTCCAACTGAATAAAAGGTAATTCCGGCAGAGAGAGGTTCCCAGCACTGACTCACAGCCCACCAACTCAAGAAACTCACTGACCCAAAAGAAGAAAAATACTGAGCATGTGGACTAATTAGCATGAGAAGCAAGAGAATCATTTAACCAATACAAGGTAGAATCCTAATTAATAAGAGAACTATGTAACTTATAGTCAGTGAACTGTGATTTCTTTGTTTGCTAAAATGTATAAATGGTGTGAAGTTTTGATGATCAGGGAGCTAGCCTTTTGTGGGTTACCACATAGCTTCCTGCTTTGCACAAATTAAGTTTAAAGGAATATTCAGCCTTAAGCTGAGACAGGGGACATTCAGATTAGATATTAGAAGAACTTTATTCATTGTTAGGGTGGTCAGGCATTGGAATAGGTGCAAAGGCTGATGTTGGGGAAATGCCCCCCGCCGCTGTCACCCTGCCACGTGGTCCCCAGGGACCCTGCAAGGAGCCACACAGAGAGCGCAGGAGAGGGATGAAAGAGAACTTTATTGAGCATGGGTAGGGATATATATATAGGGCCTTGGAGGGATATAGATACTCCAGTAAGGAGCTAGAGGGGATTTGGTTAACTGCCAATAGAAATTAAGGGTTAACAGCCAATGGAAACGGGTTAATAACAACCAATCTTTGAAGGTTTTACAAGGACCTGCGTGCATTCCAAAGCAAGCAGATAAGGGTCTTGTCAGGGGATTTTGGGAAGAAGACAGTGACTTGACAAAAAAGAACATCTTGTAACATGCATTATATAACAATAAAAAACTCTGGTTTTAAGGCATTTGGGTTAGTCCCTTTATCCTCCTCACAAGTCCATTTCTGACTGGACTCCTTCTATTCTAAATATTGCAAACACCCCACCACAAATAGGTGGCCTAGGGAGGTGGTGAAGTCACCATCCCTGAAGGTGCTAGAGAGACATATGGATCGGGCTGTGCGTGATATGGTTTAGGGGCTGTGGGGACAGTGCTGGGCTGGTGATTGGACTGGATGATCTTAAAAGTCTCTTCCAGCCTTGACAATTCTACGATTAAGTAGAATACCTTGTCTTGGTGCGTAACTTGGCACTACACACCAGGCAGCGAGCCTGCATTCTGTACAACAGTGTAGCATGTGTGGCAACTTTGGTTCTCCTTGTTCATTACAATTAGTTCTAAAAGGTTGCTTGACTGATAACACCTTCATTTTTAAGAAACATGCTTTATGCAGAAATAATATGTGTAATTATGGTCAAATAACTCAGTCATTCAAACACAATTTCAGACATGCTTACCTGTTTCCATAGAACTATCATCTTTCGCTTTGCCACGGGGCAAGTCCAGCACAACTGTTTGACTTAATGAGTGGAGAGTGGTTGTGGTTCTCTGCAGTTGAGAGGCTTCAAGGTCTCACTTTTAGTTGTATTTACAGAGGCAACATCAAAGAATTTTCAAAAGCCGAAAATTGTCTTGCTAGCAAACTTGGAGAAATAGTAAGCAAAGTAATGCCATTCTGGATGCTGTTCTGGTAGCAATCTAATGGTGCATACTACTTCCCGAGAAGATTCAGTGGTGGAGTGGAGCTGGCATGGAAGTATTTTGTAGATGCAATCCCCTCCCTTGACCAGCTGATGATGCTGTGCCTGATGCCCCCCAGGACAGGGTTGGCTCTCCTGGCTGCCAGGACGCTGCTGACTCATATTCAACTTGCTGTTGACCGGGACCCCAGGTCCCTTTCTGTGGCATTGCTTTCCAACATCTTGTCCTCAGCAGCCTTGCAGGAGGTTCCACCCCGAGAATAGAGAGATATGTAGGGTTTGCTGCAAGGTCAGAATGCCAACTGGGAACTTGGGTCCAAAGTGGCCACCTTCTTTGCCATGGCAGTCTGTGCTGTCCTAGCTGGTTGTAAGTCAGCCATCTGCATCAGTAGTTTGACCTGATGTGTATTTTGCTGCTTGCTAAGGAGGTTAGTTAAAAATCAGAGAGAAAAGTGAACTCTGAAGAGCTTGACAAACTCATGAATGTTGGGTGAAACCTCCAGATTTGGTGGCCCTTGGACTCAAATCTCTGCCAGGAGTGCTGATTCTCTCAGCTTGGCTGCATTTCTCTGACGTTTACTGTGGATGGAAAACATGTGAGAAAGCTGTGAATGATGAGCTGAAGTTGAATGTAAAAATGTGTGAACTCTGCATTTGTTTCTTTCTTTGTAGCTGTAGGGTAAATCTTTTGATGAGCCTAAATTACATTCTTTAAGGATGCCCATTCAGTCAGTCCCTCTGTTGTCAAGATACTCTGTGGGTTACTGGGAACTGTTGGCAACAGTCTGAAGTTTTTTTCTTTTCTCATTAAAATTAATGTTGGCAGATCTTCTGTATGTTAAGACAGCTTTGAAGACTAGTCAGTGTTTCTGGAGGCAAGAGCAATGATTGTTTCTGAAGCTAGATGCATAAATACAATATATTTGCTACTGTACTTGGAATATGAGACACTTTGATTTCTTTGGGTTTGCCTTCTTGGCTTAATGTTTCTTTACACTTTTGGTGTATTTTCTTTTGTGAAACTTGTAATCTGGTTATAGAGAAGTACAGTGTTCTCACAAGCAGCTCAGTACAGCTACATTTGGAGGGGGATTTCTAAGACAGGAGGCTAATCATAGCAGTATTATCATGTAAATATGGATAAATGTTCAACTTTGGGGTCTCTCGAAGGCAGCTTCAGTTCCTTTGCCTTCCCTTCTGCTACCTGGCCCCACAGGCAGTGTGGGGAGAGGCCAGGCATGCAGTGGCCTTGATGCCCATTCATGTCCCCATATGGATGGCTCACACCTGTGGACTCACACACCCCTTCTAGTTTAGACTGGCTGCTACTGAGAATTATGCTTATACAAAGCAGGAAATTATGTTGAACATGGTAGGAAACTGGAAGGTGTGAAAGTCCCTTTTTCTTGCCAATAATCAGGGTCAAATGTTACTGGAGAGTCTGGTACTAGGTAATAATTAAATCAGTGCTGGAATGTGTTCTGGTCGACTATAGTCTGTAGTGCTCTCAGGTAGATTATTGTGGCATAACACACACCACACAAAGAAGTACTGTCTTGCATAGAAACTAGAAATCATTATTTTTCTTTAGGGGATTAAAGTTTGGTCTTAAAAACCATACAGCAAACATATATAATTGCTAAATGAGTCCCTCCAGAGTTTGTGTCTGATCATATTCTGTAGAATTACAAACACTCTTGGATAATGCTGCTCGTGATTTAATTGCAAATCCTAACAGTGGATTGTATTTTTTATCACAGTAGCAAGCAATACACTTCCATGTACACTGAAGCAACCAAAGAACGTGAAGCCCACAAATCCACTAAGAGGGTGCTGGAAAACATAGCAGAAGTTCCCTGTGTTTTGGCAAGCTTCTTTCCTGTATGCATCAGACTTCTGTACAAAATAGAAGTTGCCATGCTGCAGCTTTAACATCAGCATGTTGCATGAACTTGAACTTGTGGGGCTGGAGCAGTAATGTTTGTTAAGTACAGAGGGACAAGGCTCTACATGGTGTTGAAAAATGAAACAGAGGATCACAGTGAAAAACCTTTAACAAGTTCTAATTGTGAAATTACAGCCTGAATTTTTACCTGTAAGTTGGTGTTTGAACTAGATGATTTATAAAAGTCTTGGAGGCAGCAGCTTGAGAGCCTCCGCTGCCTGTCACCGCCGCATATGACTTGCTGTTTTTATATGGTAGGCAGCACATCGCACTTGGGCACTGGTTTGTCTTTCACACTTCCCAGAACATTGCAAAGCATCCCCTGCCAAATTGGTGTTGGGAAACAGTGTCAGTAAGTACTTAAGGGCTACAAGGTCCAGGCAGATGTTAGATTGCTGTGCTGGGTAGCTCTTCAGAAGTCTTTATGGGAGCTTTGACAGCAAGATTAGAAAGTTTGAGATGAGGGTGTTCCAGGTTTGGCTGCTTAATGATATTCTCTAGTGCTGGGACACAGCACTGCTGTCATTAGTGGCTTGTTGGATCGAGTGTGGGTTGCACTCTGGGGGTAGGGACAGGGGCAGGAAGGCAGAGGTCTAAGGGAAATATATACCACTGGGCAGGAGGAGAAGAAAATGTGGCAGCAAAGCTGAATCAAGCAGAGGGGGAAACCTCTGTCCTGTGCCCAGAGCTGGAGTGCCTTAATGTGGAGTGCTCTTAACAGCTGTGGGCTTTCTGTGGCATAAATGATGTGTCATGCTAGTCTTTAATAGCTCCAGCAAGTGATGTGTGTGAATGGATGTCTTGCAGAATGACTTCCTTTTTTAGTTTGGTTTGCTTTTTTATCAGCAGCAGAGTCTGTAACTCATGGGATGACTGTGAAATGTTTGTGGGTAAGAGCTTGCATGGGGTTTTAATTTCTTCTTGTTTAAAAATAGTGTGGAAGCAAATACAAATTCAGAGCGTTTTTGTGAAATATCCCAAATTAGAAATGGAGGGAAAGAAATTTCAAGGAGTTTCAATTCTTTATTCAAGATGAAATAAGCCTGCAGATATCTTCATCAGTACTGTTTACCACATTCATAGTTAGTGATGGTTTTGAAGCTTATGTAGAGTTCAGTGTGACATCTCTCTTTTTTTTCCACTTGATGCTTAATACTGTGTGCTAGTGTGTTTTTGTCTGAACAAAACCTTACTGTTCAATTGTTTGTTTTATTTACAAGGTGGAATATATGCTAGTAAAATTTGACCATGAGAATAAGAAAGTACACCTGGCACTCTGTGGTGAGGAAGTTCTTCAAACACTGCAAGACAAGGGGGAGAAGGTAAACCCAAAGTGAGTAACTGTTTCCTGTTTCTCTCTCTTTTTTTTTTNCCTGTAATGATACTGTACAGAATTTTGTAAACCTGGTTTAACATTCAAGACTGCTGTTGGTAAAACTGTAAACCACAGATACTGATGTTTTCAGATAAATCTGGGGTTCAGGAAGCAAAAGATTTTTGAGCACGTTTGCAGGCAGTTCATGTGCTTTTCGTATTATGCTTTGAAAAAAAGGAGGATGTAATGGTGGGCCCACAGAAGTTGTAGTTTGCATATTTCTTTGTCCTGCTCTCATTTTTTGTCCATGTGTACACAGTAATCCCTGCCCCATAAAGCATACATGTGTGTGCACTTGCTCCTGTATCTTTGACTACATCAGCAAGTGGGGGCTCTATGGGGGGGAGCCTGTCATCTGTAAGAGCACTATCCCATTATTGTAAGAATTAGGAATGTAGATGTAAGGATCTCTCCTGGGTTGATAACACCCTTACAAAGGGAAGTTTTTCCCTATCCTCCCTTGTGGAGTTTTGAGGAGTAATTGGATTATGTCCCTATTTCAGCTATCCAGAGAACTGTGAATTACCTTCTAATTGATGGGCTCAGAGAAATGAGACCAGAGACAGCAGAGTATTTTGGCTGAAGAGAGCCAAAAGCAGATCACATCTTACAGAAGGGTAGAGATGAAAGGCTTTTGTACCCTGGTCTTTCAGCTTCTCTCTACCTACCTTAACCTCCTCTTCCAGTAAAGCTTCCCTGTCTGTCTGTCATGGTAGAGGGACTAGTGAAAGCCTGTAAGAAAGAACCCCTTTGCTTTAGCATCAAAACTTCTCCTGTCAAGAGAACAGTAGGAGAGGAGTAGCTCTGCCTCTGCTGGGGTGTGCTCCACAGAGGTGCCATGGCTTCACAAAGGCACAGGAAGGTACTTCTTTTAGGGCCAACTAGGTGCACTTAAATTGCATTTCATTTCTTAACCTGAGAAATTTCTGAAACAGGACCTGGTATTCACAGGCAGTAAAAACAAGAAATGGAACATAACTTTCGTCTTGCCTTGTACTGTAGAAGCAGTAGTTTTCTGTACTTTGCAGTTTTAGTTAAAATCTCAAAAAACAAAGCTTGAGACAGATACTAAAGGTGATTGCAATTTGACATAGGCAAGTTATGCTTATTGCACTATACAGCAACACTATTACTGCCAAACTGTGCCTTACTTTCTTTGTACCACCTTCTGGTGGTGAGGTTCATTGGAAGGTACACTGTGTTACTCTATCAAGTAATCAAGTTTAGGGGATTTTTCTTGCAAGTGGTATTAATTTCTGAAATTCTGACAAATAATTCATGTTCTTTGAAGTTGCAGAAATATTTAAATGAGGTTGTTCTTTTATTATAGCCACCCAACACTCTGGAGACCAGAATATGGAAGTTATATGATTGAAGGGACACCTGGGCAGCCATATGGGGGAACCATGTCTGAATTCAACACTGTGCAAGACAACATGAGGAAAAGACGTCAAGAGGCTGCTTCTGTACTCAAAGAAAATGAGGCTATTTGCACTGTGACATCATTTCCAAGGTGAGGTGGTTAAAGTGTAATGCCATGTTTCCTGTTCTCCTTATACAAGTCTTCTCCTTACTGCATATAGCTAAACTGTACAGTGAAATAGAGAAGAATGTGATTCAGTTGAATTACTGTGACTTGATGTTCCAATCATGTTTCCTAAAATTTTAATTGCAGCAAGACAAGCAAAGAAGCATCTTCTGTATTTTTAACTTGCTTCTAATCTGTGATGATTTTGTATTAGAATACCTGAATATTCTTAACATAAAGTGTTGTATATAGTCTGCCATCTTGAATCAGCATCTCAATACAGTAAATCATGTTTAAAAGGTTTCTCTTTATCTGCTTTGCAAACTTCATAGATAGATTAGGTTAGCCATGTTTTGCAAAACTGCTATTTTTTAACACTACTTTCTCACTAAGTGCATGTAAGCTTCTGGTAGTTTGAAATACACAGACTTAAGACTTCTGTAATACAGTACTGTACTTACCGGGTCTAGAAAGGAGAGCATCTCTCCTGAATTGATAACACCCTCACAAAGGGTAGATTTCCTCTTTTTTATTGTTGTTAAGAGATTCTTAAAGAAATTAAATTCCAGATGTACTTCATTACTTAGGAGAAACTGTACTTTGACATTCCTTTCAAACATAATTCTAGACAGGGATTCATTATAACTAGCCTGGTCAGTGATGAGAATGAAGATAGTTACAATAGTAAAGAAGTTGCTCTGCAGTAGAAGAGAAGCAACTGGCCTTTCTGGATACTTTCTTGTGTTAATACAGAATGCAGTGGCCCTAAATTCTTGCTGAGAGCAGGAACAGTACAAAATATGACTTGGCAGTGAAGTCCAGGTGCCAAAAAATGCCTGTATTATGCCCCATGAATGCTGTTTTAAGAACACACTGTTGACAAAATATGCTTTCTCTTTATTGGACCTGTATAGGTGTAATAAGAGCTTATTTAAAGTCCAGTGGTTAAGTAATTCTCAGTGTATTACAGAGTTGGGGTTTTTTTCACCTGCAACCTTAAAAATACATTGTGTCATTAAATAAATTTTATATACAAACATTGGATCCAGTCCTGCAGGGAATAAAGGGAGAGGAGCTCTTCATCGCTTTATAGCTACAGATACTTTTTACATCACTGTAGGAGCAATACACTGTATTTGGGGGAAAGCCAGTAAATAATAAAATATAGTTTGTTTATGACTTATGGATCATCCCAAACATAGTTTCATCCCTCAGAGATGGCTCTCCCTAGGCTAGCCTAATTTAGTTTATTTTTTCTGCCTTTCACTATCTTGCTGTTTAAGTCTTGTTGGTTTGACTAGAGTCTTGCTAACATGTATTTCTGAGGTTTCATGGGTTTGGAGTTTTATGACATATTCTCTTTGCAGTGACATGTACATATGCCTCTCTGCATGTACATGTGTGTATAATAAATCTGTGCATTTGAAAAGGCAGAAAATCTTGTTAGAATGCTGACAGAAGAAAGGTAAAGAAGTAGGTTTATTCAATTTAAAATAATGCAGTTAAACATTTTCAAATTGTCCATTTTTAACTATTAAAAAATTCTAGCTTAGATGCTAAGTAAGTGTCCCTAATTCTTAACTTCATGAGCCCTTGCTACTGGACGAGTATGTTGTTTTCTTTTTTGAGGACCAGAGGGATGCAGTTTACAGTGTAGCACTTACGTAAGTGTTGAGGCTGGGTTTGCAAGTTGTAGGACAACTTGTATGCTTAAACCAGGAAGAAGAAAACAATAGTGAAATTCATGTTGAGCATAAATAATATTTTCAAAAATGTGTTTCCTGGTATTTTGTGTAGTTTATTTGTAGCTTTATTGGCTAACTTTTTTTAATCCATCCAAATACTAGAGTCTCTCAAGATAAGATAACACAATCTTTGCCCTTTTTACTGTGCAGCATGGAGAAATTAATCTTCTGCTACTTAACCACCTTGCCAAATATTCCTTTGTCTAAGTTGTACTGAAAGCTTAGTCTTGTTTCAGGTGACTCTGAAACTTAAACAGAGTTTCCCAAAGGGGAGGGTTGTGTTCTGATTAGCTTGCATATCTTTCAATATTTTTTCCCACTTAATTGCTACAATTTTTCTTTAGTTATTACATTCCTCTCAGAGATTTTCAGAGCTCTCAAATTACAAACCGCTGAGACTCAGGATGTGTGTATCATTTGAAACTATCCCTAATTCTTACAGAGTGGGTTAGGTATGTATTTTAATAGGGGTAGATTGTTGGGAGCTGATTAAATTACTTCAGCAGTCATCATTGACCTGTATCCTCTAGAGCAACTCTTTAAGGCACAGAATGCAGTTGCATGTCAGCATTACTGACAAGCACTAACATGCTCTAACATAATACTGTGAAGTTTCCTGCTTCAGCCACTGAAAATGTCCATAAGGATAGATTAGTGGTTTAAAAAGAAAAGAAAGGCAGTTGTAACCACCATGGAAGCTGGTTGTTGGTTGATTGTCTACTAGAATCCTAATCTCTGATAATCTGACCATTTTAAAATCACAGTCTGTTTTCATTACAGCTTGGATCTCATTGTTGTGTTACACAGGTTAGGGTGTCCTGGGTTTACAGTGCCAGAATATAAGCCAAGACCAATAGAAGGAGGAGCTTCAAAATCCCTCTTTTTTCCAGATGAAGCCATCAATAAACATCCAAGATTTAGGTAAGAGTATTTGGAGACTCTGATTGAGAAGCTGAATATTTTTTTCTTTGCCTAAATATCTTAGACATAACTGCAAATTCTTTACATTACTGGAATAGAGAGCACTATGGCTAGTTGCTGCAGATATCACAAGGACTTGGACAGAAATGGTTGTGATGACATGTTTTTTCTTTTCAAAGTGATTTAAGAAATTAAACCATTAACTTCAAGTAACTATATAAAAGTTCACGCTATTATGAGGTGAACATTGTTGGTTTTGCTATTGCAAAATTGTTTCCAGTTTGAAATCCCATGGCTAAACACTTCCATCACAGTTAATCCAGCTCTTGCTTAGGTACGTCACAGCGGCATCTCAGTGTACGCAGTAACTTGCCCTCGTTACCCTGAAATGGACCATGTTGTAGTTGTACAGTCTGAGAGGGGTTTTCACTGTAAGGTGAGACTTTCAAGGATGAAACTCATTCTAGTCAAAAACTCGGCATATATTTTATCTTGCCCTCGTATTCTTCAGGTCTGTAGCCTTTTACTTCTATTTTATCAGCACAGTACTGTGAAGTCCATCAAAATGAGACTGACTTTACTGAAGAAAAAAATCTGTTGTCTGTCTTAAACCAGGAAAAAAAGCATGCTGAAGGAAAATGCTCTAAATAAATACAAGGTTGACATTCTGAAACCCTGAGAATTATTGACAAACTGCAAAAACATATGTTTAAAGAGAAAACTTCAGATAGTTCAACAAACTTCTTTTTGTTGTAGTACACTGACCAGAAACATTCGACACCGAAGAGGAGAGAAGGTTGTGATAAATGTACCAAGTAAGTAAATTCAATCTTTCTTTTTTCTTTCAAAATAACTGTTCAGTGTCATGCTCTGTTTTACTGAGTACCTGTATTTTCCACACAGTATTTAAAGATAAGAACACACCATCACCATTTATTGAAACGTTTCCTAATGATGATGGAGAAGCAGCAAAGGCGGCTAAGCCAGACTATATATACATGGATGCTATGGGGTTTGGAATGGGAAACTGTTGTCTACAGGTAAAGTGCATCTGCTTTCAAGATGTTACTGCACGTTTTCTTCCCTAAATGCTTCCCTTTTTAAGACTTGCCTTATGTCTACTTTCTTTATCTTAATGCAACCAATGCATTTTTTCATCAGGGTGGCAAAAGGGGGCATAGAAGAACAAATGTTTGGGTGGCCAGGTTTTGGTAGCAGAGGAGTTGAAGGGGTGGCTTTCTCCATGTCCAGTAGAGTCAATGCGAGCTGGCTCCAAGACAGACCCACCACTGGCCAAAGCTGAGGCTATCAGCAACAGCGGTAGCACTTGTGGAATAAATATATTAAGAAGGAGGTAAAAACTGCACAGTGGCACTGCAGCCAAAGACAGGAGTGAGATTATGTGAGAGGAATAGCTGTGCAGGCACCAAGGTCAGTGAAGAAGGAGGGGGAGGAGGTGCTCCAGGGGAATCTCAGCTGTGTCACCCAGAGCCTGCAGTGAAGGCCATGGTGAGGCAGGAGGTTGACGGTGGAGCAGAAATCCACCTGTAGCCAGTGAAGGACCCCGCACCAAAACAGGCAGATGTGCAAAGGAGGCCTGTGGGAAGCCTGCAATGTAGCATGCTCCTGGCAGGAGCTGTCACCCCATGGAGCACCCATGCTGGAGCAGTCAGTTCCTGAAGGACTGCACCCTATGGAAGAGACCCACACTGGAGCAGTTCATGAAGTGTAGCCCATGGAAAGGGCTGTCATGGTTGAAACGCAGCCAGCAAATAAATACCACACTCCCTCACATGCATATACTGCCTCCACCCCTGGTGGTATAAGAAAGAGAATCAGAAAGAGGTGAAATTCATGGATGGGGATAAGAACAGCTTAATAATTGAAATAAATTAAAATATAATAGTAATGAAAATGAGAGAGAGGGGAATAAAACTAAAAAAAAAGTGATGCTCAGTGGTACAGTTGCTCACAACCTGCTGCCGAATGCCCAGCCAGTCTCTGAGCAATGATCAGCCCCTCCCAGCCAACTCCCCTCAGTTTATGTTCTGAGCATGATGTCATATAGTATGGGATATCCCTTTGGCCAGTTCAGGTCCTGGCTGTGCTCCCTCCTGGCTTCTCGTGCACCTGCTCACTGGCAGAGCATGGGAATCTGAGAAGTCTTTGATTTAGCATAAGCCCTGCTCAGCAACACCTAAATATCAATGTGTTATCAACATTATTCTCATACAAGCCAAAACACAGCACTATACCAGCCATTAAAAACAAAATTAGCTGTCCCAGTTGGAGCCAGGACAAAGACTCATGTTGGAGCAGTTTGTAGAGAACTGTCCCATGGAAGGCACCCCATGCTGGAGCAGGGGAAGAGTGTGAGAAGCCCTCCCCCTGAGAAGGAAGGAGCGGCAGAGACAACATGTGATGAATTGACCCCAGTTTCCATTCCCTGTCCCCCTGCACTGCTGGGATGGGAGGAGGTAGAGAATTTGAGAGTGAAGTTGAGCCTGGGAAGAAAAGAGGGACAGGGAAAAGGTATTTTAAGATTTAGTTTTTATTTGTCATTATTCTACTCTGATTTGACTAGTAATAAATTAAATTAATTTCCCCAAGTCAAGCCTGTTTTGTCTGTGACAGTAGCTGGTGAGTGATCTCCACCTCCCTGAGTTGGGTTGGTGTTGATCTGCTGGAGGGTAGGAAGGCCCTGCAGAGGGACCTGGACAGGCTGGATCGATAGGCCAAGACCAACAGCATGAGGTTCAGCAAAACCAAGTACTGAGTCCTGCACTTTGGCCACAACAACCCCATGCAGTCTTACAGGCTGGGGGCAGAGTGTCTGGAGAGCTGCCTGGGAGAAAGGGACTCAGTGTGCTGATTGACAGCCAGCTGAGCACGAGCCAGCAGTGTGCCCAGGTGGCCAAGAAGGCCAGTGGGAATCCTGGCCCGTATCAGGAATAGTTACCAGGGAAGTGATTCTTCCCATGTACTTGGCACTAGTGAGGCCACACCTCAGGCACTTCGTTCAGTTTTGGGCCCTTCAGGTCAGGAGGGATGTTGAGGTGCTTGAGTGTGTCCACAGAAGGGCAGTGAAGCTGATGGTCTGGAGCGCATGTTCTATGAGGGGCAGCTGAGGGTGCTTAGCCTGGAGAAGAGGAGGCTCAGGGGAGACCTTATCACCTGAAAGGAGGTTGTAGCTAGCTGGGGGTTGGACTCTTCTGCCAGGTAACAAGTGACAGGACAAGTCTTAAGCTGCACCAGGGGAGGTTCAGAAAAAAAATTTCTACAGACAGAGTGATTAGACATTGGAATGGGCTGCCCAAGGAAGTGGTGTAGTCACCGTCCCTGGAGGTGTTCAAAGGGAAGACTGGATGTGGCACTCAGTGCCATGGTCTACTTGATTTGGTGGTGTTCATAGGCTGGACTCAGTGGTCTCAGAAGTCTTTTCCAACCTAATTGATTCTGTGATCTCGCCCTATCTTTATCCATGAGCCTTTCATTACATTTTCTCTTCCCTGTCCAGCTAACGAGAGGTAGTGACTTTGGTGAGTACCTGGCAGCTAGCCAGGGGCAATTCAACACATCAGATTCATTTGTTTGCATGATGTTTATTTTCTGCTGATATTCAAATGTGATTGGATGATGACTTGCTGGAAGGGTTTCTTGAACTGGTCAAAACCCACATTTGATCAAGCACCTGCTCCTAGAACTCCAGCACTTTTCAAGTGTCAAAGATCATCTTCCAGTCTGGTCATCTTTCAGGCATGACCAAAGCACACCGTGGAGATGGAAACTGAGCTGTCTTGTAGGAATGCGAGGAGTTTTTTGGTTATTTGTTTTGGGTGCTTTCCCTTTTCTGTATTCTTAGAACAGCAAAAGCAGAGAGTGGCAAGAGGTCATGGGAGTATTTTTAAAAATAAGTAGCTTTCTGCTTTTGTATAATGTTGTTTTATTTACAAACATCATGTATAAAGTTGCTCATTCTTAAATATTTTTATCTATCTGCTAAGGAGTTGTCTTCTCACTGCTTGTTCCATGAACCTATCAAATCCACATGGATTCTGTTACTGTGTGCAGGGAGACATTCTTGGTTCTTTTTCCTGTTGTTTTCATTCATTGCCTGAGTTACTCCTACCTTACAGTATCTTCCCTTTAAACCCAGGTGCTGAATATTGGGAGTGCTTTAATCTTTTCAATTTTTGTTTGTTTTAAATGTTTCTCTGTCATAGTAACCTGATGCTGGGGGCTGACTGACACCTTAAGTAGTCATGATATATTTGACTCTTGATAAAATGTGCCTGTTGCCACCACCATCTTGGAAGCAGAGCTAGGAAGAGTCTCTATGGGATTAAAGGAAATTCTCCAAGCTCCTCTTGTTTCATAGCAGTGGCAGAAATAACCCTAGAAAAAGCACTTGCCTTTGAGACTGAGAAACTATAAAAGCTGAATAAACAGAAATTTTTGACAGCTGCTAAATATAGTTTCTTGTCAGTAAGGACAAGCTAGGAAGGATGTAATGAAGTAGTGAAGTGTACATAATACTGTGTGGTTTTATAAGGTGTTAAGTTTGGTATGGTCTATTTTGTACCATCTCTCTCTTATTTAAGACCAATAAAAGAAATCCAGCCATATAATTCAGTTTTCGTATGAACTTAAAAAAATTAGTAAATTCCTGTTTAAGGAATACCATTATATTAGTCCCTATTGTAATCAGTCACCAAGTTCAAATTTGGTAGCCCTGTTATCATCAAAGAGAGAATGAAAACAAGGCCAGCAGCTGCTTCTGTAACAAGTGATAATTCCTGATAACTGACTAGAAGAAAACATGTATTCGCCACATATTTTTTGTAAGGTAGTTTGCAGTATATTTCCTTCTGTGTTTTGGGGCTGGTTTTGTTGATTTGGTTTTTTTGTTTTGTTCCTTTTTTTCTTACTGTGCACCAAGCCACAATTTGGTTTGATGTATTTTCAGGGTTAGAAATAATGTTCTGATGAGCTCAGCTGGGACAGCCTTTGCTGGCAGTGGGGTGAGAGGGGCTGCCCTTGCAGTGCCTATAGCTCTCCTCTGGAGAAGACAGCCATGCCCTCTTTCTCTGTAATGGGATGTTTGTCTAGAAACCATGTTGAATCTCAGATTTATTGTGGTTTGGGATAAACTTAAAAGGGAAGGGGAGACAAATACCAGTGTTTCAGAAGAGAATGTAGGTGTCCTGTCAACCCACCTCCACTCCAAGGCTAGCTCCCTAGTGCTGAATGTCCAAGTCAGTGACAAGAAATCATATTTAGCTGCTTCTCTGCAAAAGAATTGAATATTTAAGTCTTAACTTGAGGTGGTATTGGGTTTCAGTGGCAAGTTGAGAAGAACATTTATGTTTTGTGGAACTCTAATTATTACCTGTGGAAGAGGAAAGTCTGTGTTCAGTTGGCAGTGATGGTGATCTAGAGCTGAAGCCTGTTGTGTAATGTTATGGTAGTGTTTCAGGGGTACACTCGGAACTAAGTTATCCTCTGATCTATGAATATGTACACTGCTAACATGAAGAGAGTTTTGAGGTGATTGATAACTGCATTTTTAAAATACATTGTGTTGGTTTGAGAAGTCTGAAGGGTAAGGTCTGCTACTAGAAATGTGTCCTGTGTTTGATGCTCCTCTGAGCAAACTTCACAGCAAGATTACAAAGCAGTTACCTTTTCCAGTGGCCTATATGTGGTAGGGCTTCCACAGTATTAATGGCTTCTGCAAGTAACAGTTCTTTTCCATCTTTCGCTGTGTTCTGGCCTCCAATACAGGCAAAACTGGACTTTCTTTTAATGAAAGTTACAATAGACACACACATATTTATTTTTTCACAGTTTTGCAGGATCAAAGGCATCTTGCAATGTTCTTTAAAACAGGATTAGCGTCACATAAAACAAATGTTAGATCTACAATAGAGTCTGGCTGTTGTTCTAAGTAAGTAGGTTCCTGGCTTATTTCCTGGAGGTACATTACAGACCTGTGCGTATTGTAGATGTTAATTCAATTTGCTTTGATTCTGGCAAGTGTTTGTATATTTAGCCTCACTGTGGAAGCCTTACGTTCTGAAATCTTTTAATGAACATGGAAATGGCACAGAAAGAAGCTTGTAATATAAATGCTACTGATAGGTGGGACAAAAACATGTCCAAGACGGAGCAGGGAGGGGGGGGGAGGATCCACACGAAAAGCTTCACCCAAAACCAACCAACCAAAAAACCCTATAATTTTTGGTATTTAAACCATTTTACTATATCTCATTGAAATCTAGGAAGGCTATGCTTGTAGTATGATTGTAGAAATGGTGATAGCAATTGTACTTCTTCCTACAGGTAACGTTCCAGGCTTGCAGCATTTCTGAAGCAAGGTATCTCTATGACCAGCTAGCCACGATTTGTCCCATTGTGGTAAGTAGTGGACATCTGTCAGATGAACTCTTCCTTAGTGGCAAAAGCCACTGCATGTGAAAAAAAACCACATAAAATTTAAATTACAAATTTGGTACTCTGGGAGAAGTGTCAGACTATTTCTAGGTTGTCACATGAGTAGTATTATCTATTTAATGAGCAAATGACACCACAAAACAGCTGATACCCGTTCTTTCCCAGCTCTCGTATCTGTTTCTTCCCCTCTGCCCTCCTACATGCACAAAACTCCTGTTAAGTAGTTATAGAAATATATTTGGGGCAGTTTCTCTTGGAAACAAGGCAAGCTCATTCCTTAAAACAATTTTTAATTTTTCAGCTCTGGCCCGGTATTACAGAGGATTTCAGTTTAAGTTGTTTAAATCTGTCCCTTTTGTAAGCATGTGGTCATAAACAGCTGTTTATAACAGGTGTTATAAAAACAAAGTATCTCTCTGGTCTGGATGATGAGCAGATCCAGTCCTGAGTGAGGTGTGTTCCAGCTGTGTTGCTAAGGTTCTTGGCCAAACAAAAATAAACAAAATAAAATTACTACCTGGTCAACTGTTGAAACTTGGAAGTTTGCAAGCAGAATACTTGCTGATTTGTCACCAGATTGCTTCTGCATATGTAATTTTTGTGTTCCTTAGCTGCTGATCTGTAGAGGTAAAACATTTGAAGAGTGTCAGATTCCACTTCAGTAATGCTAACCTGCTAACCTTCCATCTAGATGTTTTCTGGAGGTAGCAGAATGTTCAAAGATTTTTGGTTATACAGCCTTTGGCTGTCCATTGAACTAAAGTATATACTTGAGTTACTTCTGGATCCACATTTCCCTTTCCAGTGGGGCTGTGTTTTGCTTTTGGTTATTTGGCTTGTCCTTTGTTTTCATATGAGGCTATTTTATTTCAGATGGCATTGAGTGCTGCATCTCCATTCTACAGAGGCTACGTGTCTGATATTGACTGTCGCTGGGGAGTAATCTCTGCATCTGTAGATGATCGAACACGGGAAGAGAGAGGGCTAGAGGTAAGTAATGTTAGGTAGTAGATGTCTGGGATTTTTCAGACAAATAAGTTAAATCTCCTTTAGCATCAAATTCTGCTTGTGCTCATCAGAATCTGTAATGAGGGAACTTGACGGGTTTTTTGGTAAATATAGGAGAGATGGTGTAAACACTCACCTGAGTTGTACAGTTTGTCTTAGCAAATATATATTTTTAATTAGGTATGAAATCCCAGTCATCCATAGCTTGCTGAGAAAGGTCCGCTGTAATGAAACTTTGCAGTTTGTGCTTGAGCCCAAAAGGCAAAAATTGCTCTGGATTAAATAGCAGGTGCTGCTGAGTAGTATAAACTAGAACTATGTGAAGAGAGCCCACTGTCAGAACTTGAACTTGAAGGGTTTCTCTAAGCAGGAATTTGCATTCAAGACACTTTCTAAATTATATAAAATAAGTAGTTTTTAAAATCTTTCTTGAACTACCCATTTTAAGAGTATCTCTTAACAATGTGCACATAGTGAAATTGTGTTGGTATGTGTTGCAATAGGTGTAATAATGCTTTCCAGGTACTTGGGGTAATGGTATATTATTACATCAGGAAGAAGTTTCCACTTGTAGAGAATTCTAGTCAATATGTGATAACTGCTTTTTCACTCAGATACATACATCTGCAAACAAATTAGTCGTAATTCCAGGATTGCTTTCTATTCAGCCTATTTAAGACTCATGCTTTTAATAATTTTAATTGAGGCTGTAGGGCTTTTTTAAACAGGATAATAATTCTCACATAAGTGTCATTAGTGAGCAAAACTTAGGTAACATTGCTAACAAGCTGTTAAAATATTGTATTCTTAAATTATATAGCCACTGAAGAACAACCATTATAGAATCAGTAAATCCAGATATGATTCCATAGACAGTTATCTATCTGAATGTGGTGAGAAATACAATGACATTGATTTGACAATAGACAAAGATATCTACGAGCACCTAATAAAGGAAGGTAAGTGCTTGCTTCATTATGAGCAGGTTAAGAATGATGTTTGCAGTGTGTGGGGATATTTTATGTTTTTATTCTTGTTTGTTGCAATCTTTGTGCAGCCCTCAGAGTGACTCCTACTCAGGAAGTATCTGTGTATTGTGGTCTTGAGAGTTTTTTGAAAAGGATTCATTTGTAACAGAAACTGTCCCTAATGCACCAAACTGAATTTCTCAAGCTGAAATTAATGTTTCATCTTTATGGAGAGAGCAGAACTGCTTTAGGAAAGATGGCACAGAGTGCATCAGAAAACAGGAAGAATGGCAGCCACACCAGTATTCAGCTGCTATTTCCAAACAAGAACTTGTTCTTTTTTTCTTTTGGTTCTTTCTTTAATCATTTCCTTCCTTCTTGAAGTCATCATTTAAACTTTAACAGGATGTGGTGGGTTGAAGGTAGCATTGCAGAGTTGGATGTTTTCAGTCTTGTAAAACAAATAATTTCCTAGAGCCTGTTTTGATATGTGTGAATTGTTTGTTTGAATTTTCATTTTGTAGGTATTGACCACCTTTTGGCACAGCATATCGCACACTTGTTCATTCGAGACCCATTGACTTTGTTTGAGGAGAGAATACATCTAGATGATGCAAATGAATCCGACCATTTTGAGGTTATGTCTGATTTAGAGGAATTTAGTAAATATTTTAATATATATAATTGCTTATTCTTTATAATACTGCTTAATTGAGGGATTGCTGTATTAGCTAAGAATTTTTTCATTACACTTTCACTTCAACTAGTTCTTTAGCATGACTTTGCATTTATAAGCACATTTATTTCTTTGTTTTATCTTTTATTTAGAAGGCGATGGCTTATACTTTAAACCAAATAAAATAGGAAGAGCCCAAATTATAGCTATGTATATAAGTGTTAAGGTGAATTGTCTGTTTTTGTGGCTTCCTAAAAGCTGTTTTGTGTTTTAGTTATGTAGAAATGTCTCTCTTTTACAGTTTTGTGAGATGATAGCTATGGTAATATTAGGTCTTTTTAGTTTAGGATGCATCAACCCCTCATAAAAAAAAAAGCTACGTACCAGTCCCCTAATATCTTGAACATAATAATCAAAATAGCATGAGAAACTGTAACATATTTGCTTCTAGGATGGGTGCTTCTACTTTGGGTTTTAGGAAGTCATGCCACTTACTTTGGAAGTGCTTCTCTAACTTGATAGGCTATTCCAAGGAAAATATTAGGACTCTAGTTACCCGCTTATTTTTTTTATTACAGTATTATGTATATCTTGATTGTGACAGATTATTTCATGTGCTTTGCAGAATATTCAGTCTACAAACTGGCAGACAATGAGGTTTAAGCCACCACCTCCCAATTCAGATATTGGATGGAGAGTGGAATTCAGACCTATGGAGGTAAGAAAGATGTCAGTATGCACAAGAGCACATTTCCTTTTAAGTGGAAAAGTACCAGGCATTCTGCCATCCTGTATCAAACTCATATTACTTGTGCTGTGTTTTGTCCCCTCTGAATTGCTAGATGCAAGTGAAGTGGACAGCAGTGTTTAATCAGACATGAACTGTGGGAATGTAACTGACAGGTGAATCCACCACAGCACAGCAACGCATGCTAATGGATTTGGGGTGATGGGGAAAGGAATTAGGCTTGTATTAAAGCAACAGTAAACAAAGCCCCATTTAGTTTCTAGAGACTGTATTTTTCCAGTACATTTCCTGTTACCGAACAATTCTACTGTCACTGTTTTGTTTTTCACAAGTGCTTTTATTCTATAGCTGTCTGTTTCTGAGCTCTCAGAATTTAATCCTCTTAGAGAAGAAATTTAAAAGCTACTGTACATCTGTAATGAGAGAGCCTGAAGGTGTGGGGTATTAGATAGTCTTTTGAAACACAAGTGTGTTTTGGCATTGCATTGAGGGGTTCAGTTTGTGAAAGCATGTGTGCGTTGTGCATTTCATGTCACTGCTGATGATTCCTGTGTGTGTGTCACATCTCGAGTAGAGTGTGTGAATACAAATGCCAACATAAACCTTCAATTCAAACTGTTTTAAACTGTCCTCAGTATGACTACTTGCATGAGTGTGTTCCCACTAAAGTAATTGGATCTCTAATCCTTTCATGTCTAGGTCCAGCTAACAGACTTTGAAAATTCTGCATATGTTGTGTTTGTGGTATTGCTAACCAGAGTGATTCTATCATATAAACTGGATTTTCTCATTCCTTTGTCTAAGGTAGGTGTGAAAGATCAGATCCATTAGAACTAAATGCAATGTATTTGCATTGTCTGATTTTTATCCACTGCAAGCTAGGAAACAATATTTGTGCACTTGCAGAACAGTCACTGTTATCTTCCAGTCGGTTTTCATCTGTACCAGTACTTTGAATTGATTTCAGCTCTGTGGTATTACACAAATATTTTACTACTGTCTGGTGTAATTAAACTTACAGACAAACGCTGGTAGGTATTTCTGTGGTGCCTAGCACTGTGATTACTGCAGCAATGTCAAGAAATACCATTGCCACAGGCTGTGTGGAGGCTGGGAAAAGAGCACCTTTTTACATTGAGGGGAGGGGGCCACAAATAACCTGTGGAGGTCAAAATAAAAACTGTAGATAATTTTAACATGACATTATTCTTGTTTTTTTGTATCTGGTGGAGAGGGAAAGGAGGATTTTGGCATGCTTAGTGTTACACAGTATTTGAGTGGAAACAAATACTGCTGATTCTGGTCACAGCTGTGACTTTTATTTGGACAGATCAGCCATGCAAAATATGCTTTTTCCTTAATCTTGTCCTCACAATTGCTGAAATGTTTTGTGTGAAACTGTCCTTGCATGTCCTCTTTCTGAGCCCCTTAAACAAAAAATGCAATTTTTTAAGTTAACTTCAAATAAAGGTCTTGTAGTGCAGAAGGCTTTTGACAAACTCTATAATGGAAAATCCTGCCTGTGCTGGCTACAGTGTAAGCCATAGTATCCTGTGACTTTTCATAGTGTTCTTTAATTAAGATGGAGAAAAATACTGAAGTTGTACATTTACAGTAATAATACCATACTTTTGGTATGACTTCTAAAAGGAGATGTCAGGGAGTTCAAACTTGATAAATAATGCAGCAATTTAGCACTTACATTACAAAATTACATTGCTATTTGAAGTGTCTCAAAAGCACAACATTTTTAACTACCAGTTAAAAGTGAAAAAGAGATCAGGTGCTGAAAGAACCTGAACAGAACTGGGGGATTTGGGGGTTTAAAATTGCTTGAACTTGCCAAGTAATTTGGCAGGTAACGCAACACAGAATTGCATAACCATTGGTAAGCCTACCTCTTTCAAGTAAAATAATAGGGGGTTATTGGGCTAAGCTCGCACTAATCTTTGCTGTCTGATTGAATGTGGCTGAACGCTCATCAACTGGGACTGGAGTTCTTTCAAACTTTCAAGACAGCCTGTTGTGTAAATAGGTTTCATAATATAAAATGAATAAAAACAGACTTTTGAAAAGAAAGCTTTGAAAAGGTAAGAAGCAAGTAAAGATTTTGCATTGCCCTTAATTAAAGGTCAGACAAAGAATTCAGCAAATCATATCCCTTCTTCTAAAGACAATTAAAGTAAACCTAATGTCCAAAAGCTGTATTATGTTAATTACCTGAGAACATACTGACCAAATAACTTGGGGAAAATCTTTAATCCAGAAAGAACAATCTTTATGTCATTTGCAGAGCACATGTACTTTTTAATTCACAGATATTTTTGAGAAGGCTGCAATTTAGAACTTTTTTACTAGCGATCTTAAGTTTAAATATCTAACAGATGTTTGGGAATCGAATAGATACGATTCCCATACAAAGTTACTTGAATGCTGTTTCCAAAAGTGTTTAATACTGTGATAACTCTTCTAAAGGCAGCAATGATTTTGTTAATAAAAGCAGCAAACTGTCTAGGGAAGTGGCAATTTTCTTCTTCCGTACTCATTTGAATTGCATCTAAATATGCAAAGAAGTCTGCCAGATGGGATGCAACTTGTTAATCACAAATGTTCCTATGTTTTCATCCAAAGTTAAGTTACCAAAGCATGTTCTAACATGATACCATTGCCTTTTCTGCTGGAGGTCCAGTTTCATAAAATGTCATCTCTTTGTGGGTTTGTCCTGGACACTAAAGAATGAAATAAGACTTCTCTCCACAGTCTGACCTGTGTGATGAAATAAGAAACATAGTAGATGTTTCAACTTACAAAACCAAAATGTGAGAGTTTGGGAGAATCTTACTGCTCTGAAATGTCACAGATCTCTGAAATACTTCTTTTGCCAGGTGGATGAAAACATGAAGGTGGCCCAGAAAAGAGATGCTGTCCGACAGGGAATGTTTTACTTCAGAAAAGATATATGCAAAGGTATCACAGAAAGCAATCTGACTAACACTGTTGTGGATGTTCAGTGCATCTCTTGCCTTCTAACCATTTCTTCCTTTCCCTTTGTCACCCATGAAGGAGGAAACGCTGTTGTGGATGGATGTGGCTCTGCACAGAATGGGACAGGCACTGACACAGAAGAGTACACCTTGATGAGCATTGATACAATTATCAATGGGAAGGTCATTGCCTCTTCTACCTGGAACACACTCTATTCTGCCCCCCCCCNGAGTGTGTTTTATGCTGATTCTGTTCTCTTACACAGGAAGGAGTCTTTCCTGGTTTAATCCCAATTTTGAATTCCTACCTTGAAAACATGGAAGTGGATGTGGACACAAGGTGCACCATCCTAAACTACCTGAAGCTAATTAAAAAGAGAGCCTCTGGTATGTTTGACATTTTTGGACATAGATTTTCTTTACATTTTTCTACTTTCAGTTGGGTAAAACTGATGGCAGCTGTGGCTGTCTGGTTAAGTGTTGAATCATAGGGGCAAAGGACTGGAGTGTGTTCTCTGACTTTAATCTGATCCCATTTAATTTTGATTATTAATGGGTAGTGATCCAGTTTAGAACTTACATTAGGAGTAACTGATAAAGTAACAATCATGATTTATAGAGTAGTATATGTCCAATCCAAAATTTCTCTTTTCAGCATCATTTACTGCTGCTTTTGCCAGTGTAGTGTCCACTTTGTAGTGGTTTGCACACATACTAATCCACTTTGCCCTGTCAGCTCAGAGATGTAAGAGTATCTGAGGCTGGGTCTGGTAGCCTGCCTGGTGTTACTGGTGTGACTGCAAAGCATTCATAAGTCTAAACTTACCCAAGTTAGAGCACAGGACCTAGGCTTTAGTTTCCTGGTAAGAAAGCCCTTTGGTAAGTAGCAAAACTCCTTCAAGGCAGAGCAAACCAGGCTCTTCCACTGTCTTTCTCATGTTGCAATGTTTTTCAAGACAGGTGATATAAAGACTTTTTATGTTCCTTCTTAAAATACAGCAGTATAATCAGTAAAAGATGCAGGCTAAACTTTAATTCAGAACGGGGTGCTTAGGACAGTCTGCAGCAGCTTTTTAACTTTTTTTCTTTTGCAAATCCATTGAACACCTGCCTTGCTGCAAATTTAGCTAGATAATTTTAGTCTCATAATGCAGTTTTCCACCCCTCCCACCCCCCAGTTTTAAACTAAATTGTTTCATTCCTTTTTAGTTTTTGAAAATTGCTGTAGAAGCTTCTAGGTAAATACTTTTTTAAAACTGAGCTGGAAATGTGGGCTTTCTTTTGCCTGGTAATTCAGTACTTTAGCAGTACTTCAGAATGGTAACAAGTTTTTCAATATTCCTTTGTCTGTTGGTTTTTTTCCCCTTCAGAGAAATGCCACTGGAAAAAGAAGGAATGCATGAGTCTTAACAGACCCAAACCTAGTGACCTGGGTTCAACCTCCAGTGGCAGGTGTTCCCCTCCAAAGAAAAACCTTGCTACCTGGTATGCAAGGTTGCAGTTATTGCAAAAGTCAGTTCATGTATTTACACAGACCTAAAATGTGTGAGAGTAAGGTAGATAAGAGTCTAGAGTTTATAGTTTAGCTCTGATGAACTGAAATGACTTTTAAATTATGCTTCTTAAGAGCCAGAATTCACAGAATAAAAAGCATTAGATATTGTATTACTGTGCCATGCTGTTTCTCAGTTGTGAGCTTTAGATTATTCCAGTTTACTCTCAGCTCTTAAATGTTCCTGATCTGCATCCTGTCTAGCATAAGTCATGTCCACAAAGAGTGGCCATTTTTCAGATTTCTCTCCCAAATGATGAACACAGCACTCACGAGTTAAACACTGACACCTTAGCTGCTCTGGCTGTGACCTTGCCCTGGCATCACCCATCTGAGCTTCAGTCACATCTTCTCTTGCAGCTCAGCTGGGTATTGCCCTCCTGGTCCCTGTCTAGCTGGTGTGTGACTGCAGGAATCACAGCGCTTACGGCCTTTCACAGGCGTGATTTACGTGATCTTTGCCTTACCCTTCTGGAACCACTTATGCTTTTGGTCCCCATAAAGTCTTGCAATAAGAAATGCTGCAGTTCTGTTATATCCTCTTCAAAACATGTAATTCCTCTAGTTTTGATTCTTTAAATGCTCTTCCCAGTTATTCCATGATATGCCTTCTAGTTCTTGTGTTATAGGATTATGTTTTTCTAATTACTTCTAATCAACATTCATAATTGTGCAGACTTCTCCAGTACTTCTGGAAGGACTTCAGTTGCTTCTGAGCTTGTGATTCCCTTTGTTTTGTCTCTCCTTGTTTGGAAGTTGTCTCGCACCTTTTGTCAGTCTGATGCCTTACACGTGTATGTTCTTTGAGAGCCGCAGGCTGTATTCATAGTGAAGGTGCTGCAGGCTTACACCGTGATACGGATGCGGAGTGCCTGGGCTGCCTGACCACTAGGGGTCTATGTGCTCTGGACTGCTCCTCCTGCATCAACAGCCTGCACGGCTTTCAGGCCAGCAATGTGTCTCTTTTTTATGCCTTGCTCTGCTCATCTCCTGGCCCCACTGATTTTCTTGCAAGCCCCCTGCTTCTTGTTGGTGTGAGAAAGTTTTCGTGTGAGTTTTTAGTGCCTTCAATAAATATTTCTTCTTGAATAATTGTTTTTTTCTGCTCTCTTCTTCTATAGAAGTGTAAACTCTGGCCTCATTTCTTTAAAACATGACTTCTTGTTTTTGAACGATATTTTTATTTCTAATAATGTTTTTGTATTCTGCTTTTCTTTGCTGTATTCTTTGCAGTTTTTCTGATTTGTGTTCAAAACCACTGTTAGCATATCTTAAAACAATCTTGGATGTTTTTCACTTTTTATTTGTGTGTTCCTCCATGCTTTCTCTAACTTCATTCCTCTTCCTTTTTATAATATTCTTAAACTGAAGACTTCTGTAGTGGAAGCCTGTGATTCTTTCCACTCTCAGGAGTAAACTGATGTTCCAGTAGCTAGCCCTGGAAGTTTTCCTAGGCCCTTGAGCATCCCACCAGCCTATCTTAATGCCTTGCTGTTAGAGTTACCTTAAGCTTGTAGTAATTAAGGTTTGCTTGCATACGCTGCCTTCAGGAGCAAGATTCAGCAGCCTGGACACTGGTGTCCAATTGGCCTCCAGCTGCTGCTTTCTGTGGATCAGTCTCCTGCAAGTGGTGTGTCCTGTTCAATGACCTCGTATAGAAGCACTGGGGACCCTTAGGCACCTGCTGACCACCCCAAGACTGTGTAGCAAAGCAGAGGCAGTGTGTACAAACCAAAAGTTGGTGTAATTCAGAACCTGCCTATTTTTTACTAGAGTAGCTGCCAGAGTGAGAAAGAATAGTAAGCGAAGGCAGACAGATCTAAACTAGGAGCTGAGTTGGATGAATGAATTACAAAATTATTTTGTATACATGTAATTGTGTAGAGTTGTCTGCTGGTTCATCTCAGCCAGGTGATCTGTTAAATGAAATGTTTGAGATATCTTGCTATACAGTCTGTTGGTAACACCTGCTCCAGTAGCTACTTCTCTCTGCACTGTCATTGCAACATCTGAAAGTTTGAATATCACACTAGAATAATGGCTTTTGGACCATCAGTGATATGTCAGCTTAATTATGCCTGCAGTTTAGCCATCTTTGAAAAACAAAAACTATAGGAATGTGTTTCTCATGAAAGCATGACCTACTCTTTAATTGTGTTTATAACACACAGAACTCCAAGTTAGATATATATAAACTGTGGCATTTGACTTCCCCTTGCCCACAGGAGAATTAATGACAGTTGCTCGATGGATGAGGGAGTTTATTGCACAGCATCCAGCCTACAAGCAAGACAGTGTGATAACTGATGAGATGAACTACAGCCTTATTTGGAAATGCAACCAAATCGCACAAGGCCAGGCAGAGTGTCCTGAACTACTGGGCGCAGGATTTAATAAGAAACAAAGTGGAAACAAAACTGACTCTTTGTAATGAATGAATGCTTTTTAAGTAATAAAATGTTTAAGCCTTTCAGCAAAGCACTAGCAAAGATACTGTGAATCTGGTACAGTTTCATGGTGTGAAGACCAAAACAGGGTTACTGCACTATAAAATGGGCCGATCTGCCTAAATATTCATTTAAGGCATCCTGAAATAGGCATATTCTTATTGTTAAGGTTTATACAATATACATGTAAATAGTAAAATATTTTTATGATTAACATCAATGTATTTTAATAACATTGTAACTAAAGTTATTGTGAATTAGCTTGTAACTTTTTTATGCTTATTCTAGAAAGAGAAATTGCCCTGAACAGCTTTGTAATTGTAATGGCACTTGTATATTATATGCATTCCAGTTACCGAATGTTTACTGTGATTTTTTTAACCTGGAACGTGTTAAGTAATTTACCTTATTGTGTAAGAAAAAACAATTCTTCTGGATCTACCTGAATCACAGATACTTCTTCCTTCCATTTGGGTTTTGAAAGTATGTAAGAACAGATAAATGCATGTGCATCCAAATTGTTAATCTTTACAGCAGTTTCTTGGTTGCCACAAGACCTGCATACACTTCTAAACTGTAAAACTCAGAGGAACAGATCTGTCTGTATTCAGATAATGCAAGTCAGCCTGCCTGCAGATGCATTTTTTTCCCCCTCTGAAATAAATCTGTGTGTTATCACAGTTCAAATTTACTCAGTGATTTAACAAAAAAGTAATGGGAGATGTGGTAAAGTAGAGAAGGAAATGAGAGCTGAGCATAACGCTCTCTTCACAAAGGAACCAGAGACATCCACTGTGGACTTCAGCATTCCTTGATTGCTGTTTCTCCTACACTGCTGATGTTCCCACAGTCAGCAATGACTGCAGCACAAAACCAAACTCCTGTGCATTCTTCCTAAAGGTTGAGTTTCTCATTTTGTCATTTATTACTATAAATACTTGTGTCAGCATGTTTATTTCCTATAAGGTACATTATGTAGGTAGCTGAAGGTACCTACATAGTTGTAGTTATGGACAATTTAATCCCCTCTAGAAAATAGTTATAAAGAGAAATTTTGGAATGCACTAATCTTTTGAATTGGTAGCTGGTGCTGGGAGTGACTGTAAAGTATTTAAAATTTAGCCATTGCAACTGTAAATAAAGCAAATTTAAGGGGCCTTTTTGATTTAGCTTCTTAACTGACTTCTAGACATGAATTGCATTATGGGTAGATGATGCAAAGTTCAATGTAAGCATATATAAATACCTGAGGTGTAATGATTTTTTTGAAAGAACTAACAGAGAAACTGCAATGAAGAGGTGCACTAAGAAGAAGCTTTTATGTACTGAATTAGAGTTTGTTGTATTCACAGGTGTTCTTTAGAGAATAAAAAGTGCTCTTTTTCTGCAGTGGTGAATTTCTTTTAATTAAGATCCAGGCATATGCTGGTTTAGTTTCTGTAATAAGAAAATAAAAATAAAATTTGCAGTATGTGTTGGTCACTTGCATGACTTGAATCCACGTTTTCAGATTCAAAACAAAGAGGAATTGTGTATGTGGCAAGTACAGCTCATCCAGGCTCACTTTGTTCACAGTGGAGCTTCTCAGGACTAATGGCAAATGATCTGCCACCCCTGCAAACAGAGAAATCCTTGCCCTTGTCAAGGTAGCATCTGTCTGATTGCACAGCATGAGCCACTATGCTGGGAAAACCCCTAAAAATAGGTAGAGTGCTTTCCTGCTGGTACTGCATCAATACATACCCTTATTCCATTTCAGCTGACATTAAATCACCCTTCTGGCCTACTATGTATCCTGTAAGTGAGAGAACATTTTGTCATGATGCCCTAAAAGTTGTGGCTGGAAGTTTCCCTCATGACTTCTGCTGTGCATGGTTGCAGAAAGGATGAGAGGCATCAGAGAGCTGCTGCTGTTTGTTGAGACATCCATGGTTGCAGTATCTAAGCAGCTTCCATTCACTAGATGAAGAGTTAAGGTATGTGCTCCAGCCTGTTCTTCACAGTGGGGCCTGGTGAAGGCTCTCACAGGGCACTCCAGACTTGCTGCAGGGAGCAGAGGCAAACTGCTACTAGTTTTGAAAACACCTTAGAGGTGGCTCTGTGGTATCTGCACCCACTCTGAGGCGGTGAAGCAAACCCTAGGGCAAGCCTCAAGCTCTGGCTGACCTTTTGCAGAGAACATGAGAAACTCTCTTGGGCTGTGAATTCAGGATTTTTGGTCCTGCAGTCTATGAGGTGCTTTCTTGGAAATAATGACTTTTCCAACAGTCACCTGAGCAAAAGGAGGAGAAGAAGCATCACGTAGGTGAAGTGAGTTGTGATTGATTCTTTGCCCAAATACTTTAGGAGTGCATCAGTTGTGGTGCTTCTGTGATTGCTAATGTGTTGGCCCCAGTTCAGCCCCAGTAATACGCTTCATGCCTTCCACTCAGTTTTCAGCTAGAAGATTCTGTTGTGATTCCCAGAGGTTTCAATGCTATAAACCTCTGCTACAACCCAATGCTATAGTCCTCTGCTGCCAAGCCCTGGAGGTGGCAGCAGCAGAACTACCCCACGGACTTCTGCTCTGCTGTCCTCTTCCCCAGGGTCTTGAAGTTTAATGTGAATTATGATGTTTGCATTAAAGCAAGGTGCAGTGTCCCAAAGTTCTGGTCCCAAACCTCCCTCCTTTTCTGCTACATATAACTGCATATATTGCGTGCAATATAAATGTACTACTGTGCCTCAGTGAACTTACATCACCTCCTCTCAGGGGAAACCTCTTGGTTTATCTTGGGATCCTTCTGAGCTGTAGAACAGTAGTGAGAATGCCAGCAGAGCTCCAATGAACTTGGGTGACTACTAAGAAGCCAGTGACAACTCCCCAGATGATGGGCTTATAGGTAGCAGCACATTAAAAATTAATTTATTACCAATCAAAGCAGAGTAGGATAATAAGAAATAAAAACTAAATCTCAAAACTGAGTTCTCCAGTGTAGGTCCCCTGTGGGGTCACAGGTCCTGCCAGGAAACCTGCTCCAGCATGAGCTCCTCTCTCCATGGGGCCACAGGTCCTACCAGCAGCCTGCTCCAGTGTGGGCTTTCCATGGGGTCACAGCCTCCTTTGGGCATCCATCTGCTTCACTGTGGGGTCTTCCAGGAGATGCATGTGGGTATCTGCTCCACTGTGGACCTCCATGGGCTGCAGGGGGACAGCCTGCTTCACCATGGTCTGCACCACAGGCTGCAAGGGAACATCTGCTTCCACATGTGGAGCACCTCCTCCCCCTCCTTCTCTGACCTTGGTGTCTGCAGAGCTGTGCCTCTCACATATTCTTACTCCTCTCTTCTAGCTTCAGTGCTGTTGTGCAGTTTTTTCCTTTCTTCCATATGTTACCCCAGAGGTGCTACCACCACTGCTGATGGGCTCAGTCTTGGCCAGCATTGGAGCTGGCTGGCATTGGCTCCGTCACACACAGGGGGAAGCTTCCAGCAGCTTCTCACAGAAGCCACCCCGGTATCCTCTCCAATACTGAAACATTGCCACACAAACTCAATACACTGTTCCCTGGAATAAGATTTTTCTAGAAGTGGGAAACTGTCTTGTAAGATTCTCCTAGACAGCTGAAGTCAGGAAGGCTTTGCAGGCCACAGCACTCTCTGTCCATTCCCTCTCAAGTATGAGGATACACTGCTTGGAAACTCTTAGATAAACTCTTCTCCCACTGCTTTGCCTGCAGCCCCAATTAACAAGACGGCTGCAGTGCAGCTTACAGCACTGCTCAGGCATTAGTGCCCCAGTGGCAAGGATGTGTCCAGACAGATGCCCGTTTGGTTTCTGGTAGGACTTTATCAAGTATTTATTCTGACCATATTGGCAAATTATATTGGAAATTGTTTCCTGAAATTGTCCCTGATTTATCTGATGTATGCCCTCCCAACTAGGTTGTGCAAACTAGGGGAGTGTGAGGGCTGTAACTGGGTAGCCCTGAAGGGCACTGCTGAGCTACACTCCACTTTGGGGTGTTTCCAGATCCTTCTCACTAAGGTACCACTGTCCTGAACAGAAATACCGAGGCCTAAAATGGTGCTGGCAGTGAGAAGGTAAAAAGTGAATTTTCCTTCACTTCACAGTGAAGGAAAATGAAAGTAATACCCAGAGACACATTGTGCTCCAAAGAAGTGTTGGTGCATGATGGCTCCTCATCGTTGACTTCTAAGAGTTTGTGTTCTGGCTGGGAAAACACTAGTTTATAAAATATTTAAGCAACAACAACTGTTCTTACTCTGAAAAATGTCCAAGCTCCTATTAAATGCAACTAGATCAAAAGTAAGCAGATTTTTATCTGATAGTACAGGATGATGGTACAGATTTTGATGGAAGATCTGAAAGAGTGCCTTGCTATCTGACTCCAGCCAGTCTGTGTGGCAGCAAGGAGTCGCTTGCTGTGTCCTGCTCTGGCAGGTGTGTGTTCAGGCATGTTCAGAAGAGGTAGCTGGGGGCAGCGAGGAGGAAATAATGAAGGTGAGAAGCCTATTACCATCTCTGAGATGTCCCATTTTCTCTCCGCTCTTTGATTTGTGCTGGGAAAGCATCTGTGCCAGGATGACCTCAAATTCTCCAACATTTTTCAGTTAGGTTTCTTTCCCTTCAACCATTTTCTAGGTTGGACTATGTGCCTTCCTGTCTGTTCCCATCCATGCATGCACAGGCAGGGCTGGACATCTAATCCTTGCCAGCTTACTCACAACATGGGCATTCAGAGGCCAAGAACTTGCAGTGTTTTTCTTGGCAGTGTAAGGGACCAGGACTCCTTGCCCAGAGACCGTCACACAGCTGCCTAATGAAAAACAGGAAAGCCTTCCAGAAAAAAAAGAAAAAAAACCCAACAAAACAAAAACCTCAACAAACCTCTGCTGAGGAGAAGCAAGGCTTGGCATCACCCACATTTCCTACCCTTCGTCCCACCCTGCAGCATTCCTGTGTGTTACTCCTCCCACTGGTATCAGCTACAGGGCATCCGATATTAAAGTGCAGTAGGACAGAGGATGGCATGGGATGTTGCTGGAGGCAGGCCAAGCTGGCAGCCGGCTCTCCAGACCCCCACCCCGGACTGTGGAGAGCAGGGGATGTGGCTGGACACAAACTGGACCCCTGAGCACAAACCACTGCTGCCTGTGATTTCTCATCCCTGCAGGGTGACCCAGAGCAATGCAATGCAAACTCCGATGGGATCCCTGAGCTTTGGCAGCGTGAACGTCGCCAGCAAAGTGACATAACCTCGGGACGGAGCGGAAAGCCAAGCAGGGTCTGGCTGGGGTGTGCTCGTGGTGCGGGGATGGGGCTGGGCCAGGCTCAGTGCTAAGCCCAGGGCCAGCCCTAGGTGTCCTCCTAAGGTAAGCGGCGGTGCAGCGGGCTGGGAAAGCAAGCTGTTCTCGGGGGAAGAAAGGGGGGAAGGAGCCAGAACCACATTTGTATTTCAGGGCAAAATCCTCTGTGGATTTATGCCCAGGTTGCCGCTCGTGCCCGTGCAAACTCCTCATGCCCCGGGGGGGGTCACTCAGCAGCGCAGCCACGGTGATTCCGCAACCCTCTCCTGCTGCATTCCCACTGGGAAGGGGCGAAGGGGAGCTGGAGCAGTGGAGAGGCTGCCCGGGAAGACCCTCTGTGTGTGTTTAGAGGCACCCCGTGGCACAGGCTGGAAAACAGACCAACCTGTCCCTTTCCGACATTTGTTTCAGCCACACAATTGCACTGCTGAGAGCAAAACTACCACGGTCCAAGTTAAAACACGTAACATCCCAGTGCTTCCAGACATGACACATCCTGAACAACCATGTGAGTGAACAGGAGAATTCCCCTTTTTTTTTTTAATGCAGTTAGCTCTTGCTCTTAAAATAATCAATTGTAGACAACAAACTTCACTGCTTTAAAAAAATCTGTTTGGGCCTCCTTAGAGAGGGACACAAACCAACATAGTTCAGATTTTTGTCTTTTTCCCTTTACTTACGGTGCAGCCCAACTGGCACACATCCCAAAACTTCTGCTGGGGGAGCAGTGTGGCCATTTCCAGAGGCACATGTGAAAGGCAGAGCTCCAGAAGGGAGTGCCCATATGTCCCTGACTCTCCACCTCCCACTCATCCCAGCACAGGTGGTGTCATCAGTGTCTGACCATTCCCACTCAGGCCACAGGGGTTCAAAGAGGCGGCGTGGCCAGGAGGGGAGAAGACAGCCACACACCCACTTCAGTCCCTCCAGCTGTGACTCTGGCTTCCAGCAACAGGGCATGGCTGGCCTTGCCTTGAGCTGATAAAGTGTGATGCTTGCCCTGAATCCCAGCCCAAGTTCTAGGATGAAATATTTCTCATCCCACCTTGGAAAAGCAAAGCCTGCAGAACAGAAGGAAAACTCAGAGGATTCCAGCTGTGCAACAAGGGTATCCAGAGAACACCTCTGCAGGGTGTCATGTTTCTGACTGGGTGTCTTCTATGCTTGTGTGTTTGTACAAAGGTCTGTACTGGTTTTCAAGACATACCAGGGCAAGCTGTTCTCCAGAGGAGAGAAACACTTCCTCCAGGACCATGCTCTCCAGAGGGGATCATCTACCAGGCACATCAACAGTCAGGACATCAGCAGAATGGTTTTCTCTTTCCAGCTCTGCTTCCATCCTGAAAGGGAGGTTTTATCTCCCTTTTGTCCTGATGCAGCCAACAGAGTTTTGTAGTGTGAAAACTTTGGTGCCAAGTTTGCTGTTGCAATGACATGCCACAACACCATATGGCTGATGTATGGCAACCAAAGGCACCATGCTGTTCTAGCCATGCCCACAGGGTGATGTGATGTGATGTGGTGAGTCTGATGCTCTAATTACAATTAAAGCAAAAAGCATTATGATAGATTTTGTCATCAAACTGCTCTGTCTTTACAATTTTTCCTCAGCTGTGCCCAGAGTTTGAGATGACAGAGTGACAGCCCTGCACACCCATTTCCTATATTTTATCAACAAATACAGAGCATGTATAAACTTGGTCTGTACTAGCTATTTGCTTTTAAATAACTTTTACTGGTGAATCCCACTTGCTCAAAATCAGTCAGATTTGTGTTCCTCTGATACCTGTCATGAAAAGACAACTATGGGCTGTGTCCTGGGACACCACAGGTGGCATGTACCTCCCAGGGGACATTACAGGCAGTACTGAAATCACTAAATACTAGTGCTGTGTGGCATACCTCCAGCTGGAGACCAGCTGCTATGACAGGCCCTACAACAGGAGCTGGGGATGTAGCAGCTACTTTAAAAAACATTTTCAGTGGGGCAGAAAACACTGACATAACACACAAGTTCCCAGTTCTTTGACTTGCCAGATTATTTCCGTGGGGATAGGAATGAGAAAAAATTCTAAATCACATCTACTCATCATATTCCAGCTGCTCTGTTCTAGTGCTCCTCTGAGCTCTGCCTGCTTCAAGAAGCAAAGCTAAACCTAGTTGAGAGGAACTGCAAAGATGGTTTCCAGGGGAAAAGGCTAGTTTCATCACTGTTTCTCTCTTTGCCAGCCTCACCCTCTTCTTTGGGACCACACCTTGCCTCCCTGCTCCTCTCCCCAGGTAGCACATCTCCATGGTTGAGTCTCCTGCCCAGCTGCTCCTTTTGCTCCTGCATAAGCTCTGCCTCCTGATTTTACCCTGCCCGCCCTTCTGCAGCTCCATGTCAGCAGCCCTGCACCCATAGGATGCACAGTGGTGGCTGTGCCTGCTTCCACTGCCCAAGTGGCAGAAGAGACACAAAAAACCTATGAAGCCAGACACGGGCATGAGCCACACAACACTCCTCTAAAAATGCCTCGTTACTTGTCATTATGAAGGCAGCCTAGACACGAGGACTGAGTGCACAAGCTACAGACTTGCATGTGGCCTTTTTCTGTCCATGGTAAACAAACAAACAAACAAACAAACAAAAAACCCAACAACAACAAGAATTAAAAAAAAAAAAATTAAAAAAAGGGGAAAAGGAAAAGAGGGAGATGCTGAAGAGCTCCAGTTTGTCCAGGCTCAGTTTATCTGGCAGCTGAGACTTCAGTGTGTGCAGAAGGCAAGTCTGGCCTAAAGAGTGAGTGAGCTACAAAGGAAATTCTGCTTTTATTCAGAGAGAGGAAAATAGCTGAAATGGAGACCTACAGGACATGTAGGAGTGGTGAGAAGATGAGAATAACCCACCCAAGGGTTAACCCATCTGATAAATCGAAGGGGTAAGCAGGAGACAACCCAAGAGTCAGCAGAAGAGGAGAAAGCCAGAGAAGACATAGATAGCAGTGAGAGTTTGGCAGTGTCTGTGAAGCCTGATGGTTCAAGGGATATAAGGCTGGCATGTAATTTGGGATGGAAGGCCTTTTTGTGTTTGCAAAATTTTATCTTCAAAAGAATAATTTTTTTTTTAAAAAAGGGGTTCTCTAATTTTGAGCCACTTCTTCCAGTTCAGACATCATCAAGTGATTGCTAAGGAATGCTTTCATATTCTTAGCTCGTTAGCTTTGGCACGCAGTGAGGCAGGCAGGGACTCCTATGTGTCTGGCTACTGTGGAACCGGTTTTGGGTATGCAACTGGCAACTCTTTCCTAGGTTAAAAGAGCCGAGCAATTCCTTCTTCCCCAGAAAAGCTGAGGGTGCCATCCTCCCTCTGCTTCTTTCAGTGTGGCAGATAGAAATCAAAAGAAAGAATGAAGCATTTCTGAGGTAAAATGGGAATGGCCTCAGTTGAAACGTCAGGATTTGGTGCTGAGGAGAGTGAGTTTCTCATGGTGAGGCTGGGAAGCAGCTGGGTCCAACAGGACAAAAAGTCCTGCAGCCATGGGACAGCAGGTGAAGCTTTCCATCCCTTGTGGCAGTGATCCTAACAGGAACTTAGGCTTTTGCAGGCCTACAGCAATTTTTTAGCTAGATTGGGAGGGATAGAAGTCTGTTTGTGTCAACATTTTTTTCCACATTTTACTGACATTTTCACCACTGTATCTTCACTTCTTCCTGCCTAATCTCAAAATACATGAAACAGAGCAAGAGACGGCCAAGGCCAAAAGGGAATTTTCACAAAAATAAAAAGTTTTTCATGAGGGAGACAAAGTAAATTAGAAATTGTTGTCCTGGAAAATAGGTGTCTGGGGTTTAAGCATGATAGGGGTACATATAATTAAATCACCTAAGTAAATTGTAGAACTGATCGTTGTAAGATGAGGCCAAGTTATGAAAGGGTTTTCCAGGTGATCAACCAAATTAATGGAAAATATGTGGCTACAGTATCTAGCATAGTGACATCACCATAATTTACTGTTACTGTTATTATCTGGTTTAATATTTGGTGTTCTTGTTACCATTGCCTGGGTGCAATCTCTGTCCAAGGAAATCCACAAACACAGGCGGCTGGAATGTGGTAAATATGTCAGGGAAGGGTCATTTTGTACAGGTTGTTTCTTGTGTTCTTTCCCTAAGCATCCACATCTGCGAGGTTTTGTGCTCTGGCTGAATTATGTTCTTACAAAATTCAGTGTTATTTGGGGAGCAGGCATAGGAGAAATGACAGACTTCAGTCTAGCAGGTAGGCACTGGGTTAGGAATCCTGGGCGTTGGGAGCTGGATCCGAATTCAAGCAGTCACTAATAGAGTACAGAAGAAGAGAATATGGGCCTCTCAGGAGAGGTCCCCTAGCAGATAAACTCCCAATCACCAGCATGCACATGCCCTTCTATGCTGGGAGCCTTGCCCATGCCTAGTGGCTGCTCCCATGGTGGCTGTCAGTGGCTGAGCACACACTTGAATTAGTCTGCAGCTCTCTGGGTGAGCCCTCCCAACGCAGTAGCATTGCACTGGAGACAACTAGATCAGGTGCAGCTGTGTTACTCTGTTCCTTCACAGCAGGATGAAGCCTGCCCAGCCCTCTCAGCAGTCACGCTGAACAGGTAAGTGCTTTGTCTCTTGAGATGAATCAGAGCTCTCACAGGAGTACCTCTCACAGCCTTGACCAAGCAGCATATAAGGAAAGCCTCACTGTTTCCTACTACCTTTGCTCTGCAGTAGCTTTGTCAGCTGTTTTGCTGCATGCCCCTGCTCTAGGTGAGCCCAGTCACTCATATCTTTCTCCCTAACTACTCAAGTAATGCATTAATCTACCTCTACTTGCTTTTTCTCATGCCCCAGCTACCTTCCCAATCATGTCTTATAACCTGAATAATAGGTACAGGGCACATCTTGGGCAACACTGCTCTAACAGCCTGTTAATATTAACTAGCCACTTCAACAGAATTACTGGTTGCTTGGAACCATGGAAAGGATACCTAGTCCTACCATTAGGTGGATAAGATTTGGGGTTCAGATATAGTCCAAGGAAAGCAAACCTGGCTGGCCATATATGCACAAAAAGCATATGGTTAGCTTATTCCCTGCATGGTCCCACACTCTGGCAGGCAGGATGCAGCCACACTGCTCAGGGGAGAGGAGAATTTAGCTGTATGGTGTCTGGTTTAACTCCAGCCAGCAACTCAGCCCCACACATCTGCTCACTCACTCACCCAGCAGCGGGATGAGGGAGAGAATTGGAAGGCTAAAAGCTAGAAAACTCATGGATTGAAATAAAGACAGTTTAACAGAGAAAGCAAAGGCTACACATCCAAGCAAAGCATGGAATTAATCCACTGCTTCCCATGTGCAGGCAGGTGTTCAGCCATCTCCACAAGAGCAGGGCCCCTTCACCATTACTTGGGAAGACAAACACCATCACTTCAAATGTTGCCCTCTTCCTCTTTCTGTCCCCCATTTTATATACTGAGGCTGATGTCATATAGTCTGGAATATCCCTTTGGTCAGTTTGGGTCACCTGTCCCAGCTGTGTCTCCTCCCAGCCTCCCAAGCACCCCCAACTTCCTTGCCAGTGTGACAGTACAAAAAGTAGAAAAGGCCTTGGCTCTGTGTAAGCCTTGCTCAGCAGTAACAAAAACATCCCTATGTTATCAACCCCATGCTCAGCACAAACCCAAAACACAGCCCCATGCCATCCATTGTGAAGAAAATTAACACTACCCCAGCAAAAACCAGCACATTCCACCTCTTATTTCATACCCTTTACATCATGCTCAGGTCCCACACTATTCAATAAAACCTCATTAACCACCACCCTCCCTTCACCATTCTTTGGTATAATATGCAGATGTCACCCCATAAGTCTATGGACCACCTCTGCAAAAACATCCATAATGTCCACAAAAAGGCCTTTGAGTTCATTTAGTCCTTGACTTTGGACTGTATCTGTTACGCTGGTGACTCAAGACCAGAGAGTGTGTGTGTGGGGGGACTTATTGGGCACCAAAGCCAGGTCAGGTCAGGTCAGGTCAGGTCAGGTCACTGCTGCACTGCAACTGCTTCTTGGAAGGCTTCCTCTCCACTGGTTCAGGTGATTCCTGTTACAGTAATTCTCATAACATTCAACTCAATAATGGCTTAGAACAATTTAAAGGCACATTCATTACACTCCACCCTTCGTCCTTTTGGGGCAGGTTATAGGATTTAACATAGCAGTGAATCCTACCCTTGTTCCCAGCCTGGCCACAACAAGGGGTTCCTGCTATAGTCCACCATTAGTGTGCTCCACATCACAGTCCTCCGTGGCTGCAGGGGGACAGTCTCCTTCGCCGTGGTCTTCACCACTGCAGGGGTTGAAGGGCTGCAGCAGAGTTTCTGCTTCCTCTCTTCCAACAGGGGGTCCCACTCAAGGGAATTAGTCCTCTTTGAACTTCTCCAGCATGGATCTTTCCTGTGGGCTGCAGTTCTTCACAAATAGCTCCACTGTGGGCCCTCGTGAGGTCACAAATCCTGCCAGCACACCTGCTCCAGCATGGGCTTCTCACAGGGTTATATGCTCACCCCAGTCAGGGTTTTGTTGCTGGGATGGGACATGATGCCACCACCACTGGTACTGCAAACCTCTCTGTGCCCATGCCATGGACTCCCACCTCTACCACACTGTCTGCCCCAGACATGTCATTAACATCCCATGGAGCCATGGCTCATTCCCTCAAGTGAAGGTGAATGTGGTGAACATGGACTGGCCCTGCATGTCTGGGAGGTGGTCCAAGGCCAGAGCCATCAAGTGGGAGGAAGGAGGTTCATATTAGCGACGTGATAGCACTAAACTCAAAATTATCAGAAGAACTACCTTCAGCCAATGAGAAAAAGCATGTTCCTTAGCTAAAGAGCATAACTGTATGCAGAGGCACAGAACACCCCTTTTAAACTGTCTTGCTCTACAGAAAGCTGTTGGTGCCCATTCCAGGCTGTCCAGTATAGCAACAGCACAGAAACAGCAGCAATGCCCTGGCCACCTGCCAGCCCACGGGCATCACCGTGCCTGTTATCAAAACATTGCCAGGCACAGAACAGTAAGGTGATAAGCAGTACAGCCCTACAGCAAGCAGAGAAAGCGAATAACAGCCACTAATGAGCACTAGACTGATACACAGTCAGGAAAGCAGCCCCATGGCAAGCACAGGAGACTGCTCATTCACTAGCTAAACAGCACTAACAGCTATAAATTCAGCCTAGCACATCCCAATCGTTATTATCCTGTCATTATGTCGAACACTTCATGCCCCACACTGGGTGCCCAAAAGGGCCATTATGGCCATTGTCAGTAACCAAACCCTCCCACAGTCATTTGCTCACTCCCCCACCAGTGGGATCCAGGAGAGAATCAGAAGGCTAAAAGCTGGAAAACTCATGGTTTGAGATAAAGACAGTTTAATAGAGAAAGCAAAAGCCATGCACTCAAGCAAAGCAAATCATGGAATTCATTCACTGTTTCCCATGGGCAGGCAGGTGTTCAGCCATCTCCAGGACAGCAGGGCCCCATCACACCCATCCATTACCTGGGAAGACAAACACGATCACTTCAAATGTTCCCCTTTTCCTCCTCCTTCCCTCCGCTTTATATACTGAGCATGTCATATAGAGTGGAATATCCTTTTGATCAGCTGGACTAATTTGTCCTGGCTGTGTCTCCTTCCAGCTTTCTGTGCACCCCCAGCCTCCTTGCCAGCATGGCAGTAGGAAAATCAGGAAAGGCCTTGGCTCCATATAAACACTGCTCAGCAATAACAGAAACAACCTCTATATTATCAGCCCTGTGTTCAGCACAAATTCAAAACACAGCCCAGTACCAGCCACTGTGAAGAAAATCACCCTAGCTAAAAAATGGATGCAGGTTGAACTGACCTTGTGGTGCATCAACCCCCTTGAACTGTTTCATTTGCTACTACAGATGTAGCATCTGTGCCTCCCACCAACTTCCACTGGCAAAAACAGGTTATATCTGCAAATTACACAGAACAACATCTTAACTTCCATGTGCCCAAATATTTTCCTGGTTTTGCTACCAGACTCTCTACAGAACCAGAGGAATGTTACACCTTTGTGGTTACATCCTGACGTAGTTGATGGTACATCATGTACTATACAGGACCAAAGGAGCCCTTCACAGATGAGGAGGCTGGCCAAGCACTGCAGCTCCACGCAATGGCAAAGCCTCAGAAATTTATGATCCAGCCTTGTGAAAATCAAGGAGCATTTGAGTCTCATATGACAATTTTTTTTTACAAACACTGTCTTCAAGTCCAACTTTTTGTAAAACATCTCCTGACTTTGTGTCTGAAATAGGAAACAGATGTTCTCATGCATGGAGAGGGTCTAATATCACGCTCTGTTCCCTATAGTGAGAGGGAACTGACTTGCTTTTCTGATACAAGAAAGTGCAGTTCAAATGCATAGCCATTTGAAAATTACAGAACAGAATCACATAACAGCTGGGGTTGGAAGAGACCTCTGGGCACCATGTAGGCCATTCTGTGCCCCACTTCTCAAGACAGGGTCAGCCCAGAACAGGCCACACAGAACTATGTCCAGTGACTTTTGAGTGTCTCCAGAGATGAAGACTCCACAATCTCTCCAGGCCACCTGTGCCAGTGTTTTACCACCCTTAGAGTAAAAACTGTTTTCTTATTTCAGATAGAATTCCCTGTGCTTGAATATGTACCCATTGCTCTTGCCCTGTCACTGGCCACCCCTGAGAAGAGGCTCTGCCTTCTTCATACCCTCCCATCAGCCATTTATACCCACCAACAAGATGCCCCCCCTGAGCTTTCTCTTCTCCAGTCTGAACTGTCCCAACTCTCTCTGCCTTTTCTTATATGACAGATGTGTCTGTCCCTTAATCTGCTCTCAGACACTATTCATGGGACCCACTCCAGTAAGGTCATAACTTCCTTGTCCAGGAGAGCCCAGCACTGGACACAATATGCCAGGTGTGGTCTTACCAGCACTGAGCAGAGAGGAAGTGTCACTTCCCTCAACATGCTGGCAGTGCTTTGTCTAATGCAGCCCAAGATAATATTAGCCTTCTTCGACACAAAGGAGAATTGCATGGTCTGCTTATCCACCAGGACACTCAGGGCTTTTTTCTGCAAGCTTGTTTTCCAGCTGGTTGGCCCCTAGTCTGTACTGGAGCATAGGGTTATTCCTCCCCAGGTGTATGACTTTGTATTTTACTTTACTGAACTTCATGAGATTCTTCTCTGCTCTTTTCTCCAGGCTGTCCAAGTCCCTCTGAATGGCATCAGCTACTCCTCACAGTTTTGTATTATTGACAAACTTGCTGAGTTTGTTCCATCACCCATCACCCAAGTTATTAAGGAAGATGTTAAGTAATACTGTCCTTCATATCAACCTTTGGGTACACCCCTAGTAACTGGACTCCAGATGGACTTTGTGCCACTGATCACAACCTCTGAACCCGGCAATTCAGCCCGCTTTTGTCCCACCTCATTGTCCACTTATCATGCCCATACTTCTGGGCTTGTCTATGAGGATGTTCCAGGTGGCAGTCTTGAAACCTTGGCTAATGTCACGAAAAAGAACATCCACTCATCTGCCAAGCCACTCATCTCATCATAGAAGGCTATGAGGTTGGGTAAGCACAATTTTCCCTTCATAAATCCATGCTGACTATTACAAATCACTTTGATCAAGTGAGGCTTCTTCCAGTTACCTGAAGGAGACCTCAACTATTGCTTCTTCCCAATCCAAGATACCCACAACAATGTAACCTAAGTTGGTCTGTCCACTAGTACGAAATGAATGATCATTCAACTTCATGCAGGTTTCTAATTTAGTTCAATGGACAAAGCTGGGGCAAACACACACACACACACACACACAGAGGACAAGATCATAAAATGTTATATCATGTTTGGTGTAAAGGGCGATGTTGCTTTTAGGCAGCCAGAACACTGATGTGTATGATGGAGCATCATAGGTCTGCTCTGGACATCTCAGACTAAAAGCAGAAAGGGAATCTTCTCCAACCAAAAGTTTGTTAGACCCCAAATACTGCAACAGGAACTTTAGAGAGGATGTAAGGAGTATGTCCTGATATTTAGAAGGTGGATACCTCCAGAGAGGATGTCCCTACTCCTTGACTCCCTGCTCCTCTGTTTCTGGATGTATTCAGGAACCACAGAAAAACTCAGTACCTTTGGAAAGCTGCAGGGCTGCCAGGAGTTAATACCTTTTACCTCTGATACCAACCTGCAGCCAGGAGTAAGACTGAAGCTGGCAGCAGAAAAGGAGATCTTCCTTCCTCTGAAGGCCTGAGGTGGAAAGCCTAATGGAAAAGAGAAACACAGAGAGAGGGAGGAGCACAGAGGGGTGGAGAAAGGATAGAAGACAAAGGAGTTTTAATATGAGTTATCACACTTCCTCGAATTTGTACCATCAAACCTGTTTGAATCCATGAATGTTTTGTGGGGTCTTTACCTGTGTCAGATGACAGGTAGTCACAGCAAAAATTTGGTTTTAGCTGGTTCAGAACAGAGCATACACATCTCCTTGTATTCAAAATTTGTGATGAGTGATGTCCTCATATCCTCACTCCTGCTGATTCTTGCTTTTAGCTTCCAGCCTGGTGCCCTTTTCCCAGATCATGTGCAGTACTTGGAGAAACCCTCCTGATCTTCCAAGCAAAAATGCACTTCCCCTCTTCCTTCACAGCGATTTCCAGTGAAAGACATGTTTCCAATGCTCCTGGCCTCATGTTTCGTCCCTCAACTTTGACCTAATATGACATTTGTTTAAAAAATATCACACCTTGAAGCAGAGATGTGCTACCTATGAAGACTGTGCAGAGCCATGGAAACCATTCCCTGACAGTAACGCATGTCCAGGGCATTTTAAATCAACATGAGATAGGCTGCCAAATTTGGGTTCCCTCACCTGTGTTGCTGTAGATGCAGAGTTACAGCACTGAGGTCACCTCAGCATTACACAGACAACAAGTGACAGCACAGAGTCATCCAGTGGGAAGGTTTTGCAATTGGAATGGATAAACAGATTGTCTTTTGTTGTTCTTGTCTGCTTATCCATTCCCTGGTGATGTTATATAACCTACACTTGCACTCAGGGTTTGTTTAAATGTATGAAGGCAATATCCTTGGAGTCCTTTGCAAATACACTGAATATATTTGGGGAAGAAGTTTGTTTAACATTTTTTAAAGAGGAAGGCAGACCAAGAGTACAGCATGCTTGCCTGCTGCACAGTCCTTTCCACTACATCAGATATTACTATCAAATGTGTGTAGAGAGAAAGCTGTTTCTGAGGAGCATTTACCCCTTTTGAATGTTGCATTTGAACTGTGAATTTTAAAAGAGCAGGAAAAAGGAATACAAAAGTCACAAAAAGCTTAATTTTGATGAAAGTTTCATCCTTTACAAAATCTAGAAAGTACAGTAGGTGACTTTGCTGCATTTAGGCCTTGTCCTTAATAGTTCGTTTTGTAGAAGGTGTAAGAGAATGGTATAAAATTTCAAATTACTACAACAGAAGACCGTGGTTAATGCACTACAGGCACAGGTACTTGCACACACATCTTTCCGGCAAGGTAAAATAGCCTGCAGTGTATCCACACTTTAAAGCCTCTTCCCACTGCCAGAGGACACAAAAGTGTAATTAGGTCACAAAGTTGTCTCTCTTAAATTAATCTCATCTTCTGGTAGTTAAGATTAGCAAACAGTTTAAGATTTTAAGGTGAAAACTATTCTTTTGTGCTGCTTGCATAGCAAATCCCAAATTACCTCTAACTGCAAACTAAATTTCTCATGGATCCTAGAAGAAAGAGTAAGAAATCAAGCATAGAAGTGTGCAGGCACTAGAGCTCATTCTTGTACTTTCAGTAAAGCCCTATGTGGATGTCAAAACACATTTGTAGCTATCTTCATATGTTTAGCTTCTGCAGTTGCTGCCTGAAAAGAAACATTGCACTAGCATATCCTTGGTAGTATTGTAAAAAATCACAAGAACTGCTCAGGAAGATTTCAGTGTTAATAATACCTTGTGCTTGTCTAACAGGCTTACTCAGTGACCTCGGAGCAAGCACTGCATTCTACAGCTGGGAGGGGAGAAGTGCAAGCGTGCCCCAGCCATGCCTGGCTGTTTGCCACAGGGGGGAATGGTTCGCTGACGAGGATGGGAAGGGCTGTTGCCATTTTCCCCCAGCAAAGCATTTAAACTCTTTCTCCCTGCTACCAAAGCCACTGTTTTTGAACATGCATTGAAAACAAAGGGTGTCTGTTTTCTTATGGATTTTTAAAAATACAGTTTGCTTTATAGATAGCAGGAATAAATCTACTTAGTTTTAATTCTTTGTTAGACATAGCTCTATTTGGGCTTATGGCCATTCGTGTTTAAACTCCAATTGGTTTCCCCTCTGTTTCCTAAGGGGTTTTTTTTCAATCAGTTCTTCCTCTCTAACTGGATAGCAGAACAACTAAATCAGCTTCCATGTGTTTAGAAACAAAGGAACAATGAAACATTCAGCCAAGCTTGCCTCAATAGATTACTCCCTTTTTTTATACTTTCAAGGCAATTTGCAATAGGAAAACTGCCCAGAGCTGAGAGGATTTGGGAGGAGGAGCTCTGAAAGCAACTGTGACTCTCCTGGTGGATTAGGGGCCAGATCCTGCCCTCACCTAATCTCCTGGAAGTTGTGCAACCACCCAATGAGAGCTGGGGGAAGAATGTGATCCCTTTTCTTGCAGTGGTATGCTCAGGGTAAATTACTGTCATTAATGAGTTAACATTTGTCAGCTGAAGCTCAGTAACTGGGCACGTGACAGAGGCTCCAGATTTTCATCAGCATAAGCAAAATTCAAGCATGTAGACACTCTGCTTTTGGTCCTGGGGAGAGGTACAAGAGCAAAGTGGGATCAGAGCACCCAGGTGCCACGATTCTGGGAGTGAGTGCAGCTGAGGCAGGTGGTCCCCTGGCTTGCTGTCCCGGGACACTGCTGGGCCTTGCTTGTAGCATCGATGAGTCCTGCCCTGCCTTTCTCTGCCTGTGGCACTTGTGAGAGAAGACTTGTTATTTACATCCCTGCAGGCAACAGGTTTTACATGATCATCCTGCAGGCTGATGGCAAACGGGATGGAAGCTGTCACCTGGGAAGCTGCCAAGGCAATTCTGTCAAATGCCCTGCATATACACTTCCTTAAATACTAGGTAGCACTTATATGCAGGGATCTCTTCTGTCTGGAAGCACAAAGCTCTTAATAAGGCTGGGGTCATATTTTGGACCTTGAAAGTAATTTCCAGTTGTGTGATCTGAAACTACTGCAACATTAGAACCACCTTGCTCTAAGACATGAAGAAAATGACAGAGGTAGAGGGAGGAGAGCATCACCTACCTGCCTTCAGTCAGGAGCTGCAGTCATGACATGGTGTCATGTCATCTCCCCAGCACTCCTAGGACATGCAAAAAAATACCAAATTCAGGTCAAACTGCTGAAGGTAATTTCAGCAGGCAGTTTGCAATCACATTGGCTGGAGAACCACCAAGACAATGATCAGCATGCCACAAAAAAGGCACCAGGGATCAGTAATGATGAGGGCTGTTTGATGAGCTGCCTCTGGGCTCGCAGCACAGGGTGCCGTGTTTCCCCCCAGGCTCAGCAGCTCTCCCACCATTTGCCCTTTGCACCATGACCAGCTGGAGAGCTGAGCAGAAGTGGTGACAGCCCCTGGCACCTTTCCCTTCTGGTCTTTTGCTTTTCTTTGGCAGTAGGAGGATTTGGGTACTCGGTGAAGCCAGGGAGATGGCTGGCCTTCAGCTGGCTGGACTGCTGGTGCTAGGAAATGTTTCCACGAAAGTTAAGCTTGCAGCTTCTGTTGCTGTTTTAAAATAAGATATGGTTCTGGGGTTTGCCACTGGTATTTCAAAAGGAGAATGTTACAATAGATTTTGTATGAATGACTGTATTGTTTATAGTTCTACTGTTTATTTAGACTGCTCAAAATGTCACCTTCTTTTCCAGGCAGCATTTCATTGTTCTCATGTCTTCAAATCTTACCTGATTTCCTTCTGCTCCTCAGCTTTGCCCTTAAGATAACAGCCTGTTGTTTTCTTTCCAGTGTTCTACCAGCTTTCAGTTTTACTTTCTGATCTTCTTTTTTGATTCTTTTTCGATTCTTTTTCTCAGCTAACTAAACTGAAAAACCAACACCATAAATACTTGTGATTTTAGTGATACTATATAATGTAAAAAGGAGGGAGGCACAGGAAGGAAGTACATATTTTTAGAAGAAAAAGAGGATGTTCTGAAAGTACCTGCAGAGAGAGGCCAGCAATGTTCATATTGGTGTTGAAAAAAACTGCATATGCAATGGGTGAGTGCTTTCATGATCTGGATTTATCTGAGGGATCGAACTGGTCTGACAGAGGAACTTTGGTCTTGACCACAGGGATCAGTCTGTTCCAATTTAAGATGACAACATGACCATGCAAATAAAGTGTGAAGAGACTTCTGTGTTCCTCTGGTGAACAAGGCTCAAACATCCCCATGGCTGGGCTGTAAGGGTGCACTCAACAGTCAGAAGAGCACAGACAGAGTGAAAGAGGCATCCATCAGTGGGACAGTCAGTGGGGGTCGAAAATCCCAACCAGAGATTCATGTAACTAACACAAAACTGACCTGCACACAGGTGACACCAACAGGTTAGGTAGTAGACAAGGATGAGGCAATTTGGGTGCAAAACTTCTATTTGGCTCGTGTCCATTGAGCCCCAGCCCACTACCCTTCCTGATAGGTAAGAGCAAGTCTCCATAGTGGTGCAGGCTGAGATGCTGTGCCAGGTGTGGCATCAGGACAGCCACGTCTAGCACAGGCTGATAGATTTAAAATAACTAAATTTGAATAATAACAAAAGTTCGGGACCATTTACACACAAGCAGAGACTTGTAGCTCTCTGATCAACCAAAGCTTCTGCTAATTATACCTACTGTTCAAATACTGTGCTCAGCAGAGGGAGGGAGGTCTCAATAATGCCGACTGGTTTTCTCCCTTAATGTCCAGAAAGTTTGCAGATGTCTCATAAGATACCTCCTTTCCAGTCCTTATTTTCTGTTTCAAAAGCATGTTCAGGACTTCACCCCTCCTGTTCATTCCTGGAGCTCTGTGCTGCCTTCCCATCTCTGCCATGCACCCCAAAGAGACGCTTGCTGTGCCCTGGCACCACTTGCCTCGAGCAGCTCCGCTAAAGCTAAAGCAATGTTAAGAGGGCATGACATAAATAATTAGTCCCTACAGATCTGTTGGGATGTTATCAGAAGCTCAAGCTGTGCCGTGGGCACCTCCCCAGGCGCTCCCAGAAGAGGAGGGAGCATGAACCAAGCCAAGCCCAGCCTGTACCTGCCTTTAACCAAAACCTGTTGGCCTCACCAGCAAAAAAATATGCCTTGAAGTACCTCAGGGAGTGGCCCACAACAGCACATCCTGAGGCAAGAGGCCATGAGGCAGAACTGACTAAGCTGTGGAAAACAAAACACAAGGTTCCTTGCAAGGGCTGGGCCAAACGCCGGCACCTGAGTCACCCTGAGCAGATACCGGATTGGGAGCGCTGCTCCCTGCATTGTGATTCCACCAGCAAGCACTGAGCTGCAAAGCCAGGCTGACCCTGCTCCCCAGCCATCATTCCTGGTACCTGCAATTTCACTCATCTGCTTACTGGTTTTACAGAATGCAGAACTATTGTCCAGTGGGTAAAACTGAACTGAGTACAGAATTTGGTTTTTTCCCTTTACAAGAGATGTTTTTCAGATAAAATGGCATTTAAAAGGGGAACATGATAGCTACAGGGTTTTTGATAGCTTTGACCCAAAGCGATGTAATTAGTCATGATCCAAGGACTGTTTGCCACATGAAATCCAATTTTTAGTTGTTGTCTAAATCAATGTGAGGCTCATTCTGTCTGTTGTTAAAATCAATGGCAATTTGAGTTTAAGAAGAAGCTGGGCCCTGGTACTGTAAAAATATAAACCAGATCTTACCCTCTTGGCCCTGCTCTTTCTAAAGAAAGGAACCCATCAAGCCTATACCATGTTAGTTTCCATCTCTTCTAAATACATGTTTCTAAATAAGTTTCAAAAAATATTTCACTCTTTTGACTGAAATATTTCCTTTATATCACATTACCCATAGAGATGATTCTGTGATGTTTCAGCAACTGTATATGAACTCCCCAAAGTACATAAGACTTGACAGTAGGTGGTTTTCCACAGCTGTGTGACTCTGGAGTCTCATACCCTTCACATCATAATAAGCCTCAGGAACATTTCTGAGACTCTGGGAAGCAGATCCACCATGTCCACCTGTGGACACGCTGCAATTTGCAGGGGCCAGTCATGGCACTAATTTGCTCTAAGATTTTACTAATAAATAACAAAAACGGTTTAACTGATAGAGGTCTGGTCAATACATGCTGTTGTAGAGCTACTTTGCTCTAGTTTCCTTTAGATCTGACATGGTTTTCTTCCTCCATGAACATTCAGTCAAAGAAAGAGGAGCTAATGCAGGGGTAAAAAAACCTTTAGAGGGGGTGAAAGAAGAAAAGAATACAAAAGAATAAAATTAGAAAATTTATTAAGTGTCTGTTTTCGAGTGATTGCAGACAATTAAAGCAGAAAAAGAAGTCAGTATTTTCAAATGTCTGCTTGAAGCAAGAGGTAGAAATGAGAGGTCTTATCCAAGACACTTCTAGAAAAGAAGACCATCAGCAGAATTACCAAATTGTGGGAAGCATGTAGCACCCATACCTGTGTCTGCAGTGACAACTGACACGGTAGTTCCATGACCTCTTAATCTAGCACAAGTGCTTATTCATGCTGGAAGGAGTGGTCCAGTCTTCCCTCCGCTCCCAAGCCTCATTCCCATGAATTCACACTTGACCTTTGAAAGTCATCCAGTCCAACACCCTTGCAGTGAGCAGCAATGTCTTCAACTAGATCAGATTGGTCAGAGCCCCCTCCAACCTGACCTTGAATGCTTCCAGGGATGGAGCACCTACCAGCCCTCATGGCAATGTGTTCCAGTGTTTTACTTCACAGCTAAGCCTACAGTCACTTATTCCAGCCTCTTCTTAGTCTTTCAGTTATCAGGATGCTCATGGAAGTTGTTGGCTTTCAAGGCAAACAACACATCTTACTGACTTGTGGCATTCTGTGGTTTATCAGGAATGAAAATTTTACACACATAGTCCCTCAGGCAAAAACTGAGTTTAAATAGCCAAGATTCATTTTCTTAGAACTCTTTAACCCCGGTTTAAGATAAAACAGGATCTGGACAACAGGTGAACGTCTTTACTGCACCCTACCTGGGCAAGTTGCTGCCCCAGTTCTGCATGTGTGCTATTAGGTGTGTGAAGCTGTGCTGCGATCATGAACTAGGGATGAGTATTTTATAAAGCTAATGTTATGCACATAATTCATTTCAGAAGCATAAGCTGCCCCTGCTGATTCATGTCAAATCAATTCTACATATTGCAGAGTACAACAGTGCAGTAAGAAACACTGATTAATGTATTAAACACAGACACTAGATCGTGGTGCTAATACATACAGAGTAGAGTTCAAAGCCTTTCAGTGCCTGTGTGGCCCATCCTGCCACCCCTGGGGACAGTCATCCTCTTAAGCCCCAGCACTGGGAATGCTAAGCCTCCTCATCAGAGCGATGTTCCAGAAGAAATCAGATGACTGCAGCTTTTAAGTCAGTCTGGCAGAGGCCAGGGTTGAGGAAAGGGCAGAGGAAAGGCAAGCACTCTATCTTGAAACAAAATGCAGGGCCCAAGCATAACAAAGGTATCTGTTGAAAGCAGGAGAAGTGGTTCGTAGTCTTGCCCCATGGGGGATGCGGATGGGGCAGGACATCACTACAGCAAGCATAGTGCTGAGGAAGAGACATGCCACCTCAGCCTGCCTTAGGGTCCAGGCACTCACAGAGCCAATGTGCATTGCTGCTTCAGTGTCAGAAAGCAGCCAGCTTTATTAACTGAAACCCACTTTGCTGTTTTCCTTTAAAGAGGATAACTCTCCAGTATCAAAAGGAGGAGTTGGGCTCAGTTAGTCTGCCATTCTGATCTTAATGGGCTTCACACTGTTGCTGTTATTAGACAAGCCTTTACCGTGTGGGTGGAAGCAGAAAGTCTGCCAAGAGCTTCAAAACTATGTGAAGAATGGGGACTTCTGATGAGAGCCTCTGATGATGAATCTCTTGCTACTGCATTCATGAGAACAGGGCAGATGTCTGAGCTCTGTCGTCAGTGCTCTCACTGCAAGGTTGGAGCAAAAATGAGATGGTTATAAAAAGTGACATGATCAATGATCCATACAAGGGATATAACAAGACAACTACCTAGTCAAAATGATATGAGGAAGAGCAGTTACAGCAAAAAAGCAAATAGGCCTCAGTGATGCTTTCTTTTCTGCATAAAAGTAGGTTGAAGAAACCAAGATACATCAAAGCTGACAGTTCACTGAGTTTGGCAGCAGTTCAAAGCTAGAACCTCTGGCCCATGCTATACAGAGCTTGCACCCACTATCTGCAAGAGGTAAGGAATAAGGAGCACGGACACCTTGCACAGAATGAAGGAGAGAACTAACTATTCTTCCCAAGTTTCAGAGGATTCTCTACGCAGCCCCCAACACAGAAAATACACATATTCAGTGAGAAGCTATGGTAATAAAATAGCATAAAATAAAATAAAATAACCTTGATATGTAAGGCTGGCAGGTGGCATAAAGGTATTATGTTAAAAAAAAAATGCACTCCATTGAGTCTCTAATGCTTCTCCTGGTATATCATAAAAAAAGAAGAAGAGCTGTTTACAAAGACCATCCATGCGTGTTAAGTTCACATAAAAAGCTCCGTTCAAGTGAAAGGTGAGGAGGGTGTGAGGATATCGCCTACTCCAGAGCTACGGCTTCAGAGCAGTTTCTCTCAGTGATAACTGCATCTGGAATTTAGCGCGTTTCAGCAAAAAGTAGGAGCTCAGACAATTTTTAACATGTCTAATTATAGCGCGTTGGTAGCGATACTATAATTATGAGGACAGAAGCACTCTCATATATATGCCTCAAAGAGCTGTCGGTGCCAAGGAGAGGTGGTAGCAGCAGTAGGTGTCCTCGGCATACACTGAACTTATTTACTTGTTAAAATATATGTAAGATCTCAGACGCCTGCAGCTGACTGAGGGCCTGTGCAGGAGCAAGAGCTAAAAGCTCTCAGTCCCCAGCAAAAGCAGAACGTAATATCTTTGATCTGCAAAGGTTTAAGCCAATGCACTTCATTTCTCATTTCCAACAGGAAGTAAGAGCACAAACAACTTGATTCTCTGATTGAAGTGGTAATTCATTAAAGGGCAGTAACTTTCTGAGTTCCAGCTGTTTTGTCCTGACATAGAGCAGTCACCCTGGAAATAAAAAGGTCTGGGGACATCCCACAACAGTCATTCTCACATGGAGGAGGGGCAGCAGTGAACAAGCCACAGCAACTTTCCATTCCAGAAAAATTCACTGCACAGTTACTCCAATGATAAAATAAAAACAGCCTCTAGTCCAACCATACCAAATATCTTCTTTTTAAATGAGAAAAAGACAATTAGAAGAACACAGGATGCCTCTAAATTTGATTAGATACAAACTTAGTATTTAAAGTTATCAAATTATAACAGTACAGCCATTAGACAGTGATACAGCCAAACCAGAAAACGAGATCAAGTTCAAACACAGAAACTTTTACCACAGAGATCACAAAAAAAAAAAAAAAAAAAAAAAAAGCCAAAACAAAAAACCCCAACAAAACCAAAACCTTAAATGCAAAAGACAAAACTGTTACAGGACTCAAAAAGAGGAACTTGCCTCACTTAAAATGGAGTTATGTGAGAGAAATAAGGACAGACAAAAAACAAGGACTGGATCTCATAATATCAATACTTTCATAAAAGTGGCTGCTTACAGGTGTGGATGTATAGACTTCTGCTCAGGCAAGCAGTCAACACAACCCACATCACCTCATCAGCACCCTGCAGCTGAGTAGGATGGATATGGATGTGAAAGGCCAGTACCTACTTTCTGACAATACTGTTATCATGCCATCCTCCTTTTCAAATAGGCCAGTATATGCAAGGAGCCCTAATAATTGTTAATCAGGCTGTTCAGGTACTGAAAGGAAAAGTTGTGTCAAAGGACTGGAAACAAAAAGTACAGCAGACAAATAAACAGGCTTTAGCAGACTACAGCTTGGAAATAGTATAAATAAAGAAATTATGAAAGCAGGAAGTTGGAATTAAGAGTACAGACCAAATTATTTAGCAGAGGCACAAGAAAAATGTTAGGTGTCATCCTAAACAGGTATAAGGCTTAATAAAAACCCCATAAAACTACAAGACAGGACTGTAAACTCGAATGCATTTATTCATAAGAGTCTTTGCAGAAATGTCACCTCAGCAGCATGAAAAAAAATAGTTTTGGAAGCAAACCCAAGTATATTAAATATTGTTTTCATGTTGAAATCATAAGTAGATGCTTTGTTCAGAAAGAGTTGGAGGAAGGCAAGGGGTTCAAGAAGAAATGAGTAAGACTGACCAGAGCACTGTTTTTCATACAATTTATTTTCAAAAGTGTAAATCAGGCTTGTTTCTTTGAAGACCAGCAGTACCCAGCCCCCAGAGACAGCAGCTTCTGCTTGAAGCAAGACTCTCTTTCTTTCCCAGGACCCCATCACGACCTCCTGTGGACTTTAACACGGCTTTGGATGGCAGGCACAGTCTCAACCTCTACACTTGGGACGTGGTGATCTGCGTGGCTGGGGATGTTCTTTTTGGCAGCTAACCTTGCACAGCAGGGATAGTTTAGTATCTTTGGATATGCCTAGAAAAATCTCACTATGCCTAAGGGTGAGGGAATGGATTCAGTCATCTTTGAGACTTTCACTTACTTACATGATGAGCCCATGAGGCTTCTCTGGAAAGCGACCAGGAATGTACCCAGTCTTCCCTTAGAGCTCCTTGGGTCACTATCTAATTTACTCCAGAGGGGTGTGACATTTCCATACCCTTCTCCATCTTCTAAATATTTGAGGTGTACTGTGCATTCACATAGCGGGAAAGAGTCCCTGCCCTGAGTTTACAGTGTAAGAGGTCAAAACAAGCAAAGAATCACAGAGGAAAATCCAACATTATTTATCTCAGTGCCTACCTACATCCAGTATTGTTCTTAGCTGGGAAAAAAAGTGCATTCCTTGGAGAAAAAAAAGCCAAACCACCCCTCCTTCTCGGGGAAAACCAAACTACTTTTCATCTAACGAGAAGCAAGCTTATGTTAAAATGCCTCCTACACAAAACCTGACCTGGATTGGATGCTATATCACTCATCAAAGATTATTTTCAATACATGGCAGTGTGCTGCTGGTAGCTTACATTTGAGGAACTGACAGAGGGTCCCCTCTCATGAGGACAGCAGCAGGGCTGGAAACATTAGCAGCAGTCCTTGCTTTGGGTGGCTCATTTTCCAGCTGCACATCTGCAGAGGGCTCTCTGAAGATGGTCAGTGAGAAGGTGAAAAACCCTAAAATGTCAGTTATTCTGAATGTTTGCTCTTTGTCTTGGCATTTTTTTTTCTAATGGTCTGCAAAATACATTCCCAGCCTTCCTTTTTTTCCCAAGCCATGTGAGAGGAGGTCCCAAGACCACAAGGCCTCTTCTTTACATTAAGACAGCATGATTTACTGTGTACTCTAAGCAGTAAGACAATGTTTTCTCTCAACAACAGGATTATCTCAAACGGTTTACACGGTCTGTGATTAAAGAGAAAAGGATAGGGAGCATGACACATGAAGAGGGATTGCAAATGCTGCCCTTAGCCACTTCTCAAAGCAGAACATCTAATACTTTTAATGGGAACACAGAGTTGCACTCCTACCAGATTATACTGTGTAACATGACAGCTCTGAATCCTGATCCCACTAGTTTTGAGATAAAGCAGAAAATTGGTGACAGGCTGCTGTGGACAATGATGAATCCATGATGCTTTGGAAGAACACACATTGTTCTGAAGGCTTAGATATAATACATATAGTAAATCAACAAAAAGGTGCCATAGCAGGAACAGGCAAGGAGCAAGCATCCAATTACTAATGCAAAATAATGCAGTTCATACTCTGCTCACCTACTGTGATTACCATTACCTTTTATAAAATCACAGAAGCTGCTTGAAGTGAGAACACACTTTCCTCTAGAAGAGCTTTGACTCTTAACTGCAGATATGCCTAAATCATGAGGGGAGGACCCAAAGCAGGCAGGGAAGGAGAGAGCAGGGCTTGTCTCACGGAACTCTGGGGTTGCAGCAGAGCAGTGGGGCAGAGGTGTACCAGAGTGACCCTTACATCCTGCTCCCTCCCTGGCAAACTGTAGCCACTAGGAACAGCCCAGGGCTGAGGTGGGTTGTGCCTTGCCAAAGCCTCTCCAGAGGGAGGGGTATGGTTTGGGTACAGGGTTATAAACAAGACACTGCTGATTGCCACTCCTACTGCAGACACTGAAAAAGAGAAAACAGACTGAGGAAGACACATGGGCACTACCACTTGGGTTAACGGAGTCAACCTCTGGGTGCCTCTGGGTTAAGTGACCACTTCTTCATGGCCATTTTGGAATTCCCTGGCTCCTGTACTACTTGCTCATCAGAAACAGCTTGTTATTCTCTGTGTGTCTCCTACTAACAGCCCAGCAGTGCCATAGAGGCAAATCAGCTGGTATATAGCAGCAAGATTCCTGGGGTTTGTTAATTTCTCAGCTCAGGGTAATTAAAGATTTAGCAGCATTGACAAGGGTGGACTTTAATCACATTTTCTCTCTCTGAGATTATGAGCGGCAGTGACAGAGAAAATTCCATAATTATTTGGCAAAAATCAAAATATTTTGATCTTGTGGGATGCTGAGGTAAATTCAGCTCTTAAAATACATCACAAGTTTGGTGGGTTGGTGTGGGTCTTCAATTCTATCTAATTATTTGCCTACAGCACTGAATGCTGCAGGGAGATGTGAGAGGAAGAGGAAACACAGAAGAGTAACTGCTGTTAATGTAACATGCATGAAATTGGATCAAAAACATAGGACCAAAAATTTGCCTCCACCTAGCTTGAGAGAATTTTGCCCTCGATAACAGAAAGCAAAAAGCACCCTCAAAAGTTAACACCAGTTTGTAACGTGATCATACCTCAGAACAGAGCGTGAATGTGTTCACACTAGTTCTGTGTTGGAATCTCAAAAGAGCAGCTTCATCCAGCTCAGATTATGAGACCTGCCAAGTACAAAATTGTGAAGAAAACCTCAGCTGGAAGCTTTTTCTATGAAGATCAAGTACTTAAAAGTTAGACAAAGTTGTACAAACAGCATGAAGCATTTGTGGTCTGCACAACAGAAGAAAACACCATATTTAGAAGAGATAGATGCTGAAATTTCAAGCCTGATTCTTTAGTCCACTGTTTGATCAGGAAGAACTGTCATCTCATCCCACTTATCTCATTGATAAAGAACATGGAGCTGCCACAGTCAGCTTGGATGGATGCCAAAGCAAACCCAGGCAGAACTGAAAAATCCAGTTAAGATGACTGAGTGGCAAATTATGGTTATTTATTCAAACAAATTTGTTAATTTTTTTCTGGAATAAATGGATTAATTTGTTTCTAATCAAAACAAGGACCTATTCATTACAGTGTGTATGATGAACCACTACTAAGTAGGCATAGGTAGGATTTCAAATAGGTTTTTAAAAAAAGAATACAGATTTGGTAGCTCACCCTCCCAGAAGAAGACCATTTGGGAACATTTCCCTGGAGCACACACTTCTACCCATTTATCCAGACTGATTTCAAACACCATCCAAACAACATAGGCCTTCTACTCCAAGATTTTTCATCCTCTCAGCGCTGTAGCCCTCACTGACTTTTCACTCTACTTTCAGTTGTTCCAGCTGTTCACTTCCTACCACACTCTCAAACACCAACATCATTTAACCTCTTTCCTTCGATTACCATCACTTTAGTGAGGATAACCCTATCTGCTGAGGCCTCTGTCATTTCTACTGCTGCTGCCTAGGCTGGGTCACTTAGGACTCAGCTTTCCACAGTGGTCAGATTTTGCCTCTTCTCTCTAAAAAGGCAGGATTATAACAGTCATGAGACACAGGTAAAAATTAAATGCAAGGTTAACTTATTTTACATCTGCCCTAGCAATCCTTCTGCCTAAATCCCTGATAATGTTTAATTTGTCCTTCTCTGAACTCCAGTGTCATTGATTCCACTCTGATAATGAGGTCTCTGAGACCCATCCTGAGCAAATATACCAGCAGCAATTTCATCAGTGCTCAGTCAATAGGTCAATGGCAATGTCTTTACTCCTGACAAACCTGCAAATGCTCCAAGAGGACGTGGATGATGGTGGGACTCAGTACATCTGCAGTCCAGAATGACACTGGCCAGCTCCTACCCATCATTAAATGACAAATGTTCAGTGCCAAAACATTTGGCATTGTTTGCTAAGTTGTCCCAAATGTGTAATTCTGAAATGACATTTCCCATGCTGTGACCTAGCTTTTGTTCTCCAACTGACAACAGCATGAATGCTTTGGAGAGGCCAGGAGATGGAAGAACCAGCAGCACAGCAGGTGGGCAGAGAGCCTCAAGGCCAAAATTCCCCCTGGCCTCCTTTCCTCCATCAGCAGCTGTGTCTTCCCTCTCCGGTCCAGCTGCTTGACACCCCAGGCATACTGAGCCTCACTAAAACCCCACCAGCAAGCAAGAAAAGCAAGCTCCACAGTGAAGGGAGCTGCAGTAGGTACATGCCAGCCTCTGGTGGGCTTGGGGCACACTCCCCAGCCTGGGGGACACAGCATGGGGACCAGAATGCAGCACATCCCTGTCCTGCACAGGGTACTGCTCACTCCCCAGCTACCACCAGCCTCTCTGCCTACACTTCATATACCCTGCTCCATCTCTTTTTGAATCTCAAGTTCTTATTTTTTATGTTTAAACAGCCAGATTGAGTCTTAATTATTTAAGCACCTTCCAGATTTAGAAAGTTGTTTTGGCTGTGAAAGTAACACTTGGTGCAATCATCTCTCATTAATAAACCATTGAAACAAATGTGTACTCCTGTTGGGAAGGAACTTTATTTAGAGCACATTGAAAAGTGTTTTAAATAAAGTGTGAAAGATGTGAAAAGACCTAATGCAGGTCATGTTTCAGTGAGCTTAGGACATTTTAGTTCAAGTGAGAAAAAATGGACTTGTGCCTTATTCCACTAATTTTACTGGGAGCGAGATGGCTTGACTTCCCTCAAGTAAGAAGGGACATCTTTATTATCCAAAATAATCTTGGCAAAGGGCTTTCAGAAAGGCATACTCACTTGAGAGTTGTGCTGGTTTTCACATTTTTTGGTGTTTTTTTTTTTTTTTTTCTGCAGAATGTTAAAACACATAGGCAAGGACAGTTGTGAGTGCTCACACTTTGATGAAAACTGCTACAAAGCTCAAATCACACACATACAAATCACACAGGGATTTGGTTCCTCAAGGAAATAGAGATTTGGGCTTTAAAACAAAAAAGGGGGAAAAAAGCAGGCAAAATATGACCAGCTGATCAAGGGAGGGGATTGTCCTGCTCTGCTTTGCACTGGTGTGGCCTCATCTTCAATACTGTGTGCAGTTTTGGGCACTACAATATAAAAAGGATATTAAGCTCTTAAGAGAGTGACCAAAAAAGGGCAACAAGGATGGAAGGGCCTTGAGGGGAAGCCGAATGAGGAGTGGCTGAGGGCAGTTGGTGTGTTCAGCCTGGGGGAAACTGAGGGGAGACCTCACTGCAGTCACAACTTCCCTGTGAGGGGAAGAGGAGGGGCAGGCATTGATCTCTTCTCTGTGGTGACCAGTGACAGGACCCGAGGGAGTAGCCTGAAGTTGTGTCAGGGGGGGTTTGAGCTGGGTATAGAACAAGGGTCTTCACCCAGAGGGTGGTTGCGCTGTGTAAGAGGCTCCCCAGGGCAGTGGTCACAGCACCAACCCTGACAGAGTTCAAGAAGCATTTGGATGATACTCTTAGGCACTCTTGGGGATGGTCCTGTGCAGGGCCAGGAGATGGACTCAATGATCCTTTTGAGTGCCTTCCAACTCAGCATATTCCGTGATTCTGTGAAAAAGCTCCAACACAAACCAAACAGCATTTCTATTAACATCTTATTCTAATAAAGAAATAAGATTAAAGAACTATGACATAGCCTCAATGTCTACTTTGGAAAGAGATTTTTTTTGGCCCCGTAAGAGCTTAAGGAAGATAATTTCTGATCCCACTGGGAAACATGCTGCATTATGGTGTTGCCCAGCATCATCTCTGGGGACTCTGCACACTGACCTTCAACCAGGTGAGGTGAGGGCAGGTTTCAACATGCTGAATGACCATGGACATGGGACCCAGTGTATTACCACCTGAAAGAAACTACTGGGCACTGGGCTGGCATAGCTAGTCTTCTCTTGCCTTCTATAGCTAAGAGAAAGCTCCAGGAAACTCCTTCTACTCCAGCTTTCTAAAATTGCTTCCCATGGAGTGTGGATACTTGATCTTAAACAAACCCCATGCAAATTGCTGCCCGACTCCTCTCCTCTGCGAAGCAAAGCTGCTCTTTATTTATGGAACATTTTCATTTAATTAGCAAAGAGATGGTACAAACTCTTGCGGGGGGGG
>VXBX01005335.1:1199121-1219302 GCA_013400415.1 Scytalopus superciliaris
GGGCCGGGGGGGAGGGAAGGGACGGGGCGGCGGAAGGGCCGGGGCTGTGGCCCGGAGCGGCTCTCCCCCGGTGCAGCCGGGGAGCATGATGCAATCCCGCATTGCCATGGATACCGCATGCCGGGCGGGGCACGGGGGACAGCGGCGGGAAGCGGGGAGACCCCGCAGGGCGGCCCCACCCCGGCCGGGGGCTCGGACAGGGCTGGGCAATGCCGCGGCCCCGCGGAGAGCAGTGGGGGTGATGGGGGTGAGCGGGGCGAGCATCCCGGCCCGGGGCTGCTCGGGCTCGGGAGCGGAGAGGCCCCTGCCCTGAGCCCCTGGCCGCGGGCACGGCAATTCCCGGCGCGGTGTGTGGGATAGCGCCCTGCGGTGCTTCCCGGGGGTGCCGGCCCCTCTCAGGGTGCAGGCATCGGGAACGCGCGGGAGGGAAAGGGCCGGCGGCAGAAATGTGTCAGTATGTCAGATGCCTGTGCAGGGACTTTCTTAAAAACTTTATGACTCTGCTGTTATCCCTTCCCTCTCCCGGCCACCCTCGGGCACGAGCAGCAGGCGAAGTCGGCAGTGCTCGGGGTTACGCGAAAGAAACATTGTCTTGGGCAGCCGATAAGGGTTTTCTCCTTCCCTGCCTGCGCTTGCTCCGTTTCTGCCCTGGTTCCCAGGGATGCAGCAGCTGAGGGTCAGACCCCAGAGCGGTTCCCGGCTCCGAGTCTGCAGCCAGAGGCGAGCTTTGCAGATCCGAGCCCGCATGGCAGCCCCCGGGCTGGCTCAGCAAGGAGGCTCCCGGCGGATGGGCAGAGCCCCGCACGGCTCCCGGGTGTTCCCGGTGCCGGGGCGATCCCTGGTGCCTGGCACTCCGTGCCGTGGCAGAGCGCTTGGGGCTGTGAGGGAGAGCGCAGCGAAGGGCTCAGCCGGCTGGCAGCGATGGGCAGCGCGAACAAGGCAGGGCAGGGCAGGGCATGGCATGGCTGCAGTCGGGATGCTTCCGATCAGGAAGTCTGCGGGACCGCTCTGTGCGAAGGGAACACGCCCTGCAGCTGAAACCGGAGGAGGACAGGCGTGCAGGCTCTCCCCTGGCGGCACAGCCTCTCTCCGGAGCTCTGGGCCGGGGTGCTGCCAGCGTGAGGCTGTCCCTGCCGGAGCAGCTCCCTGCCAGGGCCTGCCTTCACCCGCCGGGTATCGCCGGCGCAGGGTTTGGCAGCTGTGAAGTTTTTGGCCATGCGGGTTGACGGTGCTGCTGCATCAGTATTAAGCTGCTAGCGTAGAAAGAGGGGATTTATTCGGTTTTAATGAGAACTTGTGAAGAGCACTGAGAAGTTTTGAGGTGTATTTCACTCTAAACTCGTGTTCTTTCCGTGCAGTTGCAGCCTGAGGTTTTTCTGTGCTGTTAGAATACTCCACAGCCAGAGACAAGCACTGGTGCATCCTCACTGCTGCCAGCAGCAGCTGTGTCAGGGAGGGTGAGCCTGTGGCACACGTGATCGTCTGATGCTGTTTAGCAATAAAAGCTGGAGTTTTTTATAAAAGTATTCATGTATTTAGGGTGCACTAGAGGTAGTCTGTTTTCAGAGCAGCAAGTAGTCAAGGCATCTCCTCTGCTTGGGGGGAGCTGTACTTGCACGCACAGAGGGAGGATTTCACCGGAAGGCTCGTGGTACCTGGAGATGGCAGGGGTCAGCTGGGTGGAGATCCTTTCCCAGCTTTGTGGGAACTGAGGAGCAAATGAAAAGGACCACTGTGCTGAGTTTGCTGAAGTTAAGAGTGGATTTGCCCCCGAGGATGCTGTTGCCAGCTGACATGGGTCAAAAGCACTAAAAGACATGCCAAATTTTTGCTTGATTTTACTGAAGTTATTACAAGGCACGCATTATGTATGTAATGTGTCCTGGACACCCTACTTTTTGGTTTTTATCAGTAAATAGTATCATAAGTGACCTTAAGTCTCTTGTATCTTAGCATTCAAATGCAAACAGAAAGAGTAGCAGTGAAATGCATATGCAGTGTGGCTTTGTCTTGCAAGCTGGGAAAGGGTCTGGTTGATAGTCTGTGTGCCTCACTCTGCTTTTTAAAAAACAGTTGCACTTCTTTTGAGTTAGTGCCTTTTACTCAGCAGTAGCTGATCAGATGGAGTATCTTTGCCTAAAACTCATGCATACTTGTTATTTAAATATAGCATCATTAATAATTCTTAGTTTATGTGCTGTCTGACCAGTCCCCGGGTTTACTTATTGCAATATTTTTAGTAAGTTGATGTTGTTCTTACATTTCTCAGCAAGAATTCTTCATGTTGCATTCCTTGTCTTTTGTACAGCCAAAACTGAAATAAAATATTTTGAATTCTCTGGTCTAATCTCTTCTTTCCTTGTTGACCTTCATTTTTTTGTTGTTTACAAGAAGAATTAACTTAAGGAAGATAAGATTTACAGAACAAAAAAAAACGTAAATTGGAAATAATATTGTAAATCCATCAGGCCTCTGGACAGTTCCTTTAATTGCTCATTCTTTTGCAGCTTGTTAGGAGCAGATTTTTGGAAATATGTTCGAAGATTAAGATTTTTGGGAGTGATGGGTGAACTGGCAATATTTTAGGATTTCAGGCTGACCCCGTGCTCAAGGCCAGCAGCCACAGATAGAAAGCCCAGTGCTGAGCCTGATCGAGAGCTGCCCCCTTAGGAAAGCTTATTCCTTGTAAGTGACATTCAGTTGGTAATTGGTTAAATGCTCTCAAGTCCTGAGCTAACCTCATTCCTTTACCTTCCTCATTTTTGGGCAGTAAACATTGCAACATCAAAATCTTCTGTTTCTGCTGAGCTCAGAAAAAAACCCAACACTCAGACAAACCACAAGGTTAAAATGTCTTCTGCCTTCTGGTGGTCTGAGGAGCCCTCGCTCAGTGGCACACAAAGCAAATCTCCTAGCTAACGCTGTCTGCATCCCACCTGAGACGAATTTTTGTGAGAGAAATAGCAATTGCCTACAGTGTGCTGTTAAAATGGTCTTGTGCCTCTGTGTACTGCTGTCCCTTCTCTGCCTCTTGGAGCCAGTGCTAAAGAATGTCACCAAGGGGTGTTCATCCTTGCTCCTGCCTGCCCCTGCCCCAGAGGCAGGGCAGCAGCAGTGTGGTGGTGCGGGGCAGTGATGGGGTGGCAGGGTGGGCTCAGTGCCATGTCAGGTGTCACCTTGCCACCAGCACCACGGGAGGTGGCTTAGTCAGCACTCTGGTCTGGGGTTCCTGTCACAGCACCAGGAAGCCAGAGCTCCTGTGCTGTGCACAGAGTCATCCCCTGGGACAAGTCATACCAGAAAGGCCCTTTTGGACTGGGAAAGCCTTTTGGAGCAAATGGCCTCAGAGTGGCGTGGGGTTTTTTATTCCAGACATGAAGGGTTTGTTCTCTGACTTGAAACAAAGAGAGATAGGGATGTTCTTTCATTGCTGAAGAGCAGTGCCCCTAAAACCTCTACGTGGTATTTCTTGGCACATTGTTTTACTCCTGTGAGTGGCATGCTGTCTTAAAATGGATCACAAGGAAAATGTTGACTCTTCACAGCTGAGCTCCACATGGATTAGGCAGCTTTTCGTATAGTTTGTGAAGGCATGTATAGGTAATGATGCTGTTTATTATAACCTCTGCTGTATAACTGAACAACTCATTTGTTTTGTCCTCTTTATCCCAATCCTCTTTCTTTGCCATGTCTTGAATTAGTTGCGTAGGGGTGACATCTTTAAAACTATTCAGCCATAGGAATACTTTGGGTGCTGTTGGCCTGAGCTCTTTGCAGTAATGCTGTTGTTTTCCTGTTTTTGTAATGTACAAAATTATATTCTTCCAGGATGCAGCATAAGCTTCTCAAAGCTGTTTGACTACATAATAAACTGAAGAAATGGATGCTTTGAGCATGACAGTCAGATCACACTGCTCCGTGTGCACCCAGACACTTCACAAAACTAACAGTAATCCTTGTAATCTGTAGCTGTTTGTCATATGTAATACAGTTGCTAATTTGTGATTCTTAAATGTGTTAAAATTGCAGAAGAATCCTGCAATCCAAACAGTTTATGCCCGCCAGCATTGGAAATGCTTTTTTCCCTTAAATGGAAGCACACACAGAGGGACAAATAAAAAGGGTAATCAATGAATACATAGAAGTTGGTCTGTTTAAAAACGTATTTCCCGGTCAGACTGCTTTGCTGTGACCTTTCCTAAGGCTGTTTAAATTTGGTATTGCAGCAATATGGTTAAGAGGGCATTGCTTAGGCTGACATCCCTGCAGTTCCTAAATGCTGACTGGTAAAAGTGGTTTATATCTGGGTTCCTGAAGGCACTGAAACCTGCCCCCCTCATCCAACAGAACAGCAGAAAGATCTCTGTTTGATAAAGGTAATGCAAACAATGACATTAATCGATTTTTTTGATTAACAAGTAAATGCCTCTGATCTCACTATGGAAATAACTCATAGAGTTGTCCACTGTGTACAGAGTGGCTCTCCTTAGATCTATTAATTGAAATTAATCTCATTAAATTTATTGCCTTGGTTTCTCTGTGTTTTGGCATTTAGGACACATTATCTTACAGGGTAAATAAGAGCACAAGAGCAAACTTGTCTGAGGTATGTTGTCAATAAATGCTTTCCTGCTGTATTGGATGTGTTGGGGAATTATTTAATTTCCTTGGTGAAATGCTTGACTCCTGTGAAACACAAAGCATTGTGCATTTAGAAAGCACAGTGCCAGTCAAATAAACTCCCTTACGAGGTGTAGAGATTTTAGAGATGTATGCTAAGTGCAGTTGTTGCTTCTCCATGAACAAATGAATCAGACTGCTTACTCTGATCTCAGTGCTGAGAATTAAGAGTTGGTCTCAGCATCCCATTGCCCTTATTAAAGCATTACTAGCTGCAGAGGTTATGCTTGATTAATGATAGCCTTATTAATGACCAGTGCCCTACTGAGCAGGTAGAAATACGAAAACCTTTCATGAACTTACATTTATGATAAAGTTGTTTGGATTTAATTGACCTCCATGTCAAAACTTCAAACTGAACATTTGCCTGCCAAGTGAGACGCTTTGGGCAATGACTAAATGCACTGAGTTGCACTAACATTTACAGGAGATAAAACTTGCTTGTGCAAAGCTACAGCAAATGTGGAATAAAACTTTTTTCTACTTTCTCAAATTTTGCCGTGCTCTTTGATCCTCACATAACCCTGCCCTTTGAGAGACTGGGTCAGTGACTTGAACAAAGTGACTGTTCTTCTGTTATCACCTGAAAATGCTCCTCTTCCTCTGTGACCTTGAGAAGACTGTTTCTCCTCTTGCCACTCGTCTTTGCAGTGACTGGAGGGTAATTGCTTTCTTTATATGCGCATGTTCAGGCTTCCTGCTGTAAAACATATACTTGAGTTCAAAAAGGACATAAGTCTTGATTTCAGGTAACACTCCAGCTTTTATGCCTGTTTATGAACGTTTTCATTGGTGTCATCTTAAGGATGTTGCCAGTGTTAGACAAAAACTAACAAGTATTATTTTGCAGAACAATGTGGTTTAGCTTATTAAACCAAATAATACACCTCAAAGTGTCTTATGGTCTTAGGCCATATGTTTAGTTACTTAATTCATAAGCAGGCAAGTTTGTGTTGCTTTCTTTTGTTTTTGTTTTTGTTTTTTTTTTTTGGGGGGGAGGGGGGAGTTTTGTTTCCTCCTCCCCTTCCCTTTTTGCTGTTAGAAACCTGCTGGAAAGCATTTTGGATTAAAGCAATATTTCTGTTGTGCCCATGTTGACTAAAGAGTCCTTAGCAAGTGCTTGTTATGGGAAAATGCCTTCTTCCCTTAGATGCTGTACTGTTAGGGTTTGGAGCAGACCATAACTTGGTCAAGGAGCAGCTGAGTTAAAACCATGGCATCTGTATTCAAATAGAGATCTTGAAGCTTTTAGAAATTAAAAACGAAATCTACTCTTATGTTTGCCTTTACTGTATCAATTGTCAACATAGTTGTCCAGATGTGAAGGTCTAGTTCTTGAGCTGGTCCTGTGTCCTCAGGTTTGGTTTGCTTGAGCTGATGAAGACTTGGGGACCTATATAGGCATTTATACCTTAATCTGTATAGGCTTCCCCTTAGATGTGCTATTTCTACACACATAATTGAATCAGAAAGCTTCTGTTAACCTTTTCCTGAAGGAGTATTTCCTGCTCTCAGGTTACTTTCAAAAATACTGATGTTTTGAATCATCATTTTGAGAATCGTGTCCTTGCCAAACAGTAGGGAGAACCTTTGACTTAAATAACAATAATTAAACCTTTAACCAGTTAGGAGGATGACATTCTCCAATGTTTAACATCACCCTGCCCTTTAGAAAAAGAAACTTGAGAAACCTTTTTGCATGTTGAAGTTCAAATGGCATGCTACTTTGTGTGCACAGCATGTGTGCTGACCAGAAAGCACCTACAGGTTCAGTTCATTCGTGTGGCTGCTTGCGTGCTTTTGAGCAAGAACCCATGTGGTGGCTGCAGGACAGTGTTGGTACAGGCACACAGGTCGGGATGTGGTTTTGAAGGACACAGTGAGAGTTGTGCTTGCATTTTTATGTGTCTGTGGAGTGCGGGGTAGCAGATGCTTATGGTGAGTGTGTGATTGCGGCTTGGTGCTTCATTTCTCTTTCACAGTACTGGCATGGAGAGGTTGGTCTTAGCTGATCACAGACCCTGTGAATTGGTGCAAACTCTCAGCTGCTTGTCCTAAATTAGGGTCATGCATTTATCCCTTGTATTATACATTTATCCCCCTCAGTTCACTCATGTACAGTGGCCTTTTGGTGTGTTGTTCAGGTTTACATTAGTCTTGTGAGCTTGACTTATTGCATGCATAAAGCCTCATTAATGGGGGGAATACCTGCACTTGTAATGCAGTGCAGAATGTTCTTTTTTTGTTAACATAGGTCATATAGTGTCAGAAAACAAGCTGCCAGTCCAGCAGGCCTGGATACTTACGGGTTTTTCTCTGCCTCTTGAACAGGCCTAAGCACAAAAGCCTCTTGCAAAAGATTTGAGCAGTTTTTTTCATATTTTATTGAATTCTGACTTTTGTGCCACCCAGAAGGCACAGCTTAGACCGTGGTCGCCACTACAGTCCCTTGTTTTCTCTGACCGTAGAAGGGGTGGCTGGGCTTGCCTGGCCCCAGCCACCAGCCTCAGCTGTGGGCTGGAGAGTTTGGGTTGAGTGTCCCTATCACCTTCTGCAAGAGGTTGAAATGCAGTGTAAGGGCTGGAGGAAAACACAAGTGCAAGGAAACAACCCCAGCAATACATAGGGTGACAGACACATTGCACAGAGACTGAGAGAGACAGCACTAAGCAAGTCAGTAAGGAGAACTGCATTTGTCTGTTCAGGTAAAAATGAGGAGAAAAAAGTAATAGTAATACTGGTAGTGACAAAAGGGCCACTGTGTTTCAGTGTAGATTATTGCCCTGCTAATGCATGAGTTGCCGCTGATGTGTCTATTTGTTTATAGGTAAAAATTGTGCATGGCCACGAACCATTTTTAGAGTCAGTGGTGTCAGACCACTTGTCATATTAGTTTAAGTAGTAGTAGCTCCGTGTCCTGATTTTGACTGGAATAGAGTTAATTTTCTTCCTAGTAGCTGGGTACAGTGCTGTGTTTTGGATTTAGTATGAAAATAATGTTGCTAAATCACTGATGTTTTAGATGTTGCTGAGCAGGGCTTACTCTAAATCAAGGACTTTTCAGTGTCCCATGCTCTGCCAGCAAATGGGTGCACAAGAAGCCAAGAGGAGGCACAGCCTGAACAGCTGACCCAAACTAGACAGCTGACCCAAGGGGATATGCCATACCATAGAGTGTCATGCCCAGTATATAAACTGGGGGTAATTGGCTCTGATTGCTGCTTGGGACTGGCTGGGCATCAGTCAGAGATTGGTGAGGAATTGTATTTTGCATCACTTGTCCTTCTTGGCTTGTATTCCTCCCTCTCTCTTTTTGTTATCTTCCTTTTCATCACCATCATTGTCATTGGTGGTGGTGTTGTGGTTGTTGTTGTTTTGCTGTTGTAATGATGATGATGATTAACTTCAGTTCATTTATTAAACTGTTCTTACCTGGATCCACAGTTTACCTTTTTCTGATTCTCTACCCCATCCCACCAGGTCTGCATAGGGGTGAGCAGGGAGCTGCAGGGTATTAGTTGCCACCTACGGTCAAACCATGGCACTCTGTCCTCTGGTTCTGCAGCCTTCATTAGGTTCCCAAGTAATTCTCCAGAGGCCATACCATACTCAGTCCTCCTCTTTTACTTGACAGGTTCCCGGAACCTCTAACTTCCCTGTTTTTTTAGCTCTTTCAAACCACCATCATCTCCCTTTGAAGCACAAGAAAGCAGGCTGCAAGTCTGGCCATGCCTTGCAGAACAAAAATAATATCCTTTGGTACTTTTTGTATTGATTTCTTATTCTATCACCACTGCTAAGTGGTTTGCGTTATGGTACAGGAAGAGACTGCTAATGTTGTTTTCAGAGGTTTTTCTCACATTTTTTTTAAGTCCATCTTAATTGGCTGAACTTGTTTAGATCAGATATTCAAATATAAACTCTAGCTGAACAGTTGCAAAGCCATCATGAATTCGAGTTGTGTAGACTGTTTCACAAAACACATTAGACTCACACAGTGCACCAAAGCAAGTATCAGTTGCATGTAGCACAGTGCAGTTTTCTAAGTTTTCATGGGATTGGACTTTGTGTATTAAAATACACATTTATGAAGCTGGTAAAATACAGATTTGAGTCCTGAAGGATGCACTTGGTGAGAACACAGGGATGTATCCAGGTTTTAACCACCGCTTACAGTGTATGAAAAATTATCATTTCAGAGTGAGTGCTTTATTTACATTGTTTAGTGCTGTGTTCCCTCCAAAGGAGAAATGTGTGGCCTCAGAAGAAGGTGACTGTCTTTGAACCTGCAGTGACAGGGAATGTGAGTTGCTCATTGCACCTGTGAAAGAGCTTAGCAATGAAGTTAAGGGCTTTTCCACCCCTCTCCTCACTTCATTTTTCCTCGCTGCTTCCTTTCATGATTTCATATTTCTCTTTATATCTATTTTTCAGGCTTTGCTTTTAAAAAATCTTATTCATCCAATGCTCTGGGAGGTTGTTTTGCAGAACAGAGGAGCAGGGCTGGGGTTTGTGCTGAGCCAGTGAAGAAGCCCTAACCATCCATCAGTGGCTCTTGGCACCTCCTCCCTTGCAGCATCATCACTCTTCTGAGACTCTTACCCAATGCCCACCTAAGCTGTCAGTCATTAACTTGAGAGAAGAATGTCAACAAAATTTGATCGGGTTTTTCTTCCCCTATTCTTCCACCACACACCAGTTCCTGCATGAGAATATGAACTTGAGCATTTAGCTTCCCTGGTCTAGAATAACACATCTGTTTAAATGAAGAGTCCCTTTACTGCTGTTTATTTTAGAGATGACACATCAGCGTGGAGTGCTTGTATTATAGGGAGATAAAAACATTGTGGAAGAATAACCTGGAACCACTGGAATTGTCTTTGATACTTGAAAAATTGGTTCATGGAGGAGTATTTTGCACAAAAGCATGTTTTGCTTTTAGCATATAGTAAAAATAGAGCTGTGGTGGTGGTGAGAGTCCAGAGGGGAAAACTTTCAGAGAGCTGCCAACATGAATAAGCTGTTTCATTGCCTGAGTCATTATTCTCTATCCTATACAATCTATACAAAACATGTATGAAATAGGTGCTCAGAATGTGGAAGTTTGGGTTTACCTGCTGAGCAACTTCTAATATGTTGTCATCTTCATAATTATTGTGCACGGAGTCTTACTATAGAGGCTAAAGAGTTGCTTTACAAGTGCGGTTGATGAAACACAGCTTAATTCTATCCTTTGACTCCTGACAAAATATGAGCACTTATAAAATGCACTGTAAGTTAGGTTTTCACTTACCTGCAGTGAGCATAGTAATGGAAAAAGTTTGGTTTTCCATGTGTAAATCACAATCTAATTCTGTAGCAGTGTGTGTTTCTCATATAACAAATTTAATTATAAGCTCTGGGCATTAAGTATAAAGTGTTTGGTATTATGAGAAAATCAAACTTTCTTTTGAAATTTAGTCTTGGGCTACTGTGCTCAAAATGTGTCCCAATTCACTAGTACGGTTGTTATTGTTTCTTAAGGTATAATGTGCTTTGAGGCTGAGAATTAAAGGGGATCCTTCCCCTCTGTCCTCACAGCCCTCAGCTGCAGGCTGGCCAGTATGTTGTAAGAGTTTTTGGTCGTACTCACTGTCTGTTTAGCTTTTTGTTTCAGTCTTTTTCACTGTACCTATTTTCATTAGCTTTGTTTCTCTTGGAATAGTTTGGCTGTGTTTAGACATAATAAAACATTCAGGTTACCTTCTTTTGGAAAAAAACCTGTTGTTGATCTGTCTGTTGGGTCTCTTGATGGTTAACCTTCTTGTGTCCCTTCTGCCCCTTTCTTTTTTACATCTGACCTGCCTTGAACATTTCAGGGTTGGGGGCTTTTTTTGTTGTTTGCCCTTTACAGTGCAATAACCTATCAGTTCATGCCGCTACAATAATATTTAAGAAATCTTTGTAAGTTAGATTTTCATGACATTCTGTATGTTCTTTTGTTATTTCATTTTTATTTTTTCTACAGTTCTTGTACTTCTCACTAGAACTATTCCTGTATGTTAAATGAGGCTTGTGCATTGCATTTTATTTTGGCCTTTTCTTAGTAGCTTTTTTAGAATCCTGCATTAAACATTCTGCATCTTTCTTCTTGTCCATCTGTTTTATTTGCCTTGGTTTTTGCTACAGTTCCTTGCTGGGTGTAATGCGATGTCTTTGCTCAGCCTCAGTCGGGTAAGACCTCTTTGTCACCCACATGCCTGCCTCATGCCAGCGCTTCTCCTGCAGTAAATCGGGCAGTGAGATAGACCCAGCTGAAAGCTGATCTTCTTGCTTGGTTGGTTTCTTGGGGCTACCTCAATTTTTCCAGGTTCCCTCCACCCAGACAGGGTGGAGAGTAGGGAAGGAATGAAAGCAGCCTTTGCAGCAGGGTCAAATCTGTTCATGGTTGCTCTTGTCACCCAGAAGCCCGAGGTATGGTTTTATAGCTGTGGACCTGGCTGAATGGAGAAGTTGGAGCAAGGATGAGATGATGTCGTGACAGTGGCTGTTAGCCTGAGGGCTCCTGGTGGGAGCGAGCCAACACCACAACAGGAGTGAGTAGGAAATATGCCATGTGGACAGAGATGCTTGTCTTTAGGAATGAGGAAGTTGCTGAAGATGTTCAAGACAGACTTTGCACAAGTAGTGAGGCAGAGGATGTGGATCTGGTGCCCCCTTTTCCAGAGGACTGCTGCCCTGCAGGATAGCTGCAGGCTTGGGGAGGAAACCTGTTGCCTGCTCTTTGTGTGGATATTGGTTTGTCCCTGTATTTAAAGCAGATATATTACATGAGATTGCAGTATGGACCTTGCCCTTGCTCCAGTGCTTTTGAATGTATGAAGCAAATGTAGCAAACCCAGGAAATGTGGATTAGAGAAAAGGACAGTGAGGTGGATCAAGAACTGGCTGAATGGCAGAGCTCAGAGGGTCATGATCAGTGGAGTAGAATCCAGTTGGAGGCTTGTAGTCAGTGGTGTTCCCCAGAGTGTAGGATACTGCACCTGGGGAGGAATAACCCCAAGTACCAGTATGGATTGGGGGATGACCTACTAGAGAGCAGCTCTGGACAGAAGGACTGGGGAATTTTGTTGGATAAGACATTACCCATGTGCTTTCAGTGTGCCCTTGTTGCCAGGAGGGCCAGTGGTATCCTGGGGTGCACTGGGAAGAGTGTGGCCAGCAGGATGAGGGAGGTGATCCTTCCCCTCTACTTTGCTCTAGTGAGGCCACATCAGGAGTATCTTGTCCAGTTCTGGGCTCCTCAGTACAAGGACAAGGAGCTACTGGAGAGGGACCAGCTAAGGCCACATAGGAGAGGAGTCTGGAGCATCTCCCTTATGAGGAGAGACTGGGGGACTTCAGCCTATTTAGCCTAGACTGAGAGGGGATCTTACTGATGCATATAAATATCTCGAAGGTGAGTGCCAAGAGGATGGTGCCAGACTCTTTTTGGTGGTGCCCAGTGATGGGACAAGGACCAATGCCCATAAACTAAACACAAGAAGTTTCACCTCAACNTCCAGCTAAGGCCACATAGGTGAGGAGTCTGGAGCATCTCCCTTATGAGGAGAGACTGGGGGACTTCAGCCTATTTAGCCTAGACTGAGAGGGGATCTTACTGATGCATATAAATATCTCGAAGGTGAGTGCCAAGAGGATGGTGCCAGACTCTTTTTGGTGGTGCCCAGTGATGGGACAAGGACCAATGCCCATAAACTAAACACAAGAAGTTTCACCTCAACATGAGGACAAATTTCTTTCTATTGAGGGTGGCAGAGCACTGGAACAGGCTGCCCAGGGGAAGGTCATGGTGTCTCCATCTCTGGAGACATTCAGAACCCACCAACCAGAACCATCCCAAAGGATGCATTCGTATGCCACCTGGTCTAGGTGACCGTGCCTAGGCAGGGGAGTTGGACTGGATGAACTCCAGAGACCCCTTCCAACCCTAACAGTTCCCTGACTCTGTTATTTGTCCTTGCCTGACTTCTGTTAATACTGTTTACTATGTATGATGGTACTCTGGCATGATGTTTAGCATCTTAAAATGAAGGCACCAAGTATTAGTACAGCTGCAGCCATAGAAGATTAACTCATGTCTCATGGGCGTACAGCAGGAAAATAGAAGAGTCTTTAGATTGACTTACCATAGCATGGCTGGCCGTACGAAGAGATGGCAGCAAGGCAAGCAAGTGCATTTAGAGCTGGCAGTATGCATCTTTTCTTCTTTTAGGTAAAAATGTAGAAATTCACTTAACTTTTATTGAAGAATGTAACTAATTCAGTGTATTACATGTAATTTTATGTGTGTTAGGGGTCCACCAGAGAATTTCACTTCTCCCATAGCACTCCAGGTACCACCCCACACACTTTGGAAATAAGAGTATGTACACAAATAAATACTTAACACACTGTAACTTTTTCAGTGTGATCTGGTTTCCAAAACACAAGTGGTCCTCCAAAAGGTATCGGTTACCCACATGAACACAGGGGTTGCAGTTTCACATGTTAGCAGGGCATCTTAATTCAGGTTTTGTGTGCACTTATCCCTGTACTAGTCAGATTTGCATGGTATAGCATTACCTTTGTGACTGTCATCCTCAGCTTTCATGATCTTCTAATTTCTCCATTTTTTATTGGATTGCTGTATCTGATCAGCATGTGAACCCCAGATAACCTTTTTATAGCTAAAGCTTGTTTACTGGATAGCTGCATGCAGGCATTTTTTTGCTTTGTACAGTGTTTCACACATGCAGAAGAATTTTAAGTACTTTTTTGGATTAGATAGTAAACTTGCATGTGTCAAGCTACTAAATGCAAAGAAGATAACCAAGAACTGTAGATCTGTCCTATACTTCCAGTTTTATTCTCGAGATGTCCCCTGGGGTTCAGAGCTCAGTGCAGAAGGATTTTGGCAGAAGGGGGCAGGCTGGTGACAAAGGGTCTCTCAGTGCTCAGATTCAGTGCCACAGCTGTGTTGTGTTGGAGGAAATGAAGGTTCAAGTGGAGGGACTGTCCCACTTGTAACTTTTCCCCACCCCCTACTTCTTGCTTTCTAAATTTTATTCAGTTATGAGACATGGACGTTTAAAGGAAAGGTAAATTGGAGCTTGCTGTCTTGAAGGTACACAGTGCTCTTGAACTCTTCTGTTAGTAATGGTCATGCAAGGCTGGGCTTCTCCATCCTTTGATCTTGCTGGCTGTGGTCTCATCAGCCCTGTTGTTAGAAAATGCAGCCTTTTGATCAAGAAGGTTCATTAAAGTAGGCTTTGGGGACTGTAACTTTATTTTTCTCCTGTGGGAGTATAAAACTGATTTGAGTGAAGTACACAGACAGATTACAGAGTCCCTTTATTGAAAGGGAGAAGAGTTTTTCAGACCATCTTGCAGGTGGCACCTGAATAAAGAAATGAGACCAGAAATGAAAGCTCAGACCCTTATGGCCCTTTGGACTTAGCTTTTGACTCCTTCACCTTCTGAGCTCTCTTTAGCTTCCTGGGCTTCTCGAGGCTAATTTTCCATTGTGATATGCAGTAAAACAAGGGAGCTTCGGATTCGGAGTAGCCATTAATAAACACTGCCATGCGGCTTGGGGAGGGGAGCTGTGGAGCAAAGCTACCTAGCAAATGCAAAAAAGTCAACTTTGTTGCTTTTGTGCCATGTACATGTTCTCCCTGTTTCCATCTAACCTAGTTTGCTACAGATCCCCATTTCTGTTTCTTTCCCATTTAAAAAAACAAACATAAAAAAAGGAAGCAGTTCTTTAACTCCAGTCGGGAGTTGGCTGTGCAGTGTCCTTGCACATTTTGTAGCTTCAAGCAATTACAAACAGAGCTGTTGAATAAACCTGTGTGCTTTGACTCTTCTCCCTCAATGTTTTATTTCTGCAAATACTTTGCAATCTGCACTGTGTTGCTCGTACAGCACTGGGGTATAAGCTGACAGCAGCAAGGAAGTTTCCAGTGTCGCAGTGCTGGGACATGGGGGCAGTGGCTGGGCACAGGATACACCCTTGAATACTTTATTGCAGGAAAATGCATTCTGTTGAGAAATCTGTAGTGCTGAGGGGTGCCAGTTCTGCTGCTGCTAGGGTGGACTTTGCAGCATGAAAGATCCTTATTTATAGGTGGATGCTGGATGCATTCTTCTGGGATGGAGAGGCAGCGGTGACCCATTTTCCACTGATTCTTAGTACTTCCATGGGTGGTTGCTTCCACCTTGCTCTTCCTGCTTGGCCATTGCCCTTGGTGTTTTCCCCCTGCCTGAAATTATCCATGCCGTATCGAGAGCTGTTTACTGCAAGGGAATGAATTTTGTGTGAACATCCTTATTATAGGATGCTCATGTCCTAATTCAAGCTAGTTTAGATCTGCTGAAAGTGTGAATAAAACTGCAAGGACCTACGATTTCTCTTCACTTTTTCATCTAAAGATCATTAGATTCTGATTTAATGAGGTGTTGGGCACAACTAGTTACTCTGTTTTGCAGTATCTGTTCTCGTATTTGTTTCTATTCTGTAAAATACTTTAATTACCACAGTTGCCTTTATGTGTGAAGGTAACCATTGCTGAAGGATTTGCGGGAAGGTGGAATGATAAGAAAAGTAATGGCATGAAATTGCTCCCTTATAGTTACATGTCTGAAGTCTTCCTTTACCCCCTGCATTTCCAAATGGTTTGAAATCCCATTGAGGTTTAAACTGCTCAAAACTAGCTTTTCTCCTTTGTCCTGCATTTTTTATGCTTACCTGAATTTTATACAAATGATTTATTTCTAAACTTCCTTACACTGGTGCTGCCAGGCAGTGTGAAAGCTCAGCACTTTGGGTCTCGATGTGTCAGCAGCAAGCTGGAAGGTTTGCTGCTCATGCAAGGGGGCCAAAAATCTGCATCACTTTGCTAGAGATACAAATGCAAAATAAAGTTTAAAAATAGTTTCTTGTATTTTAACAAAACCAAAGTGCAAAATCCACAGCACATATGCTTCACCTGGTTTTCCATAAATGTACCTACACTTTCAGATCAATATGCACTATAATTTATTCTGAACTGCTTTTTACTGCTAATATTTAGCATGCTTGGGACCTAAGAGGATATTCAGAATGGGGAAAAAAGGGTAATCTGGGGTTGGCAGGAAGTTGAAAAGCAAAGGGAATACATGCAAGGGGTGGCTAAGGCTTTGGGAATAGAGAGGGGAAACTGGACAGCTTTGGCAAATGGACAGAAAATGGTTGACAGCTTTGATTATCAATGCTCTCTTCCAGTTCTCAAGCAGCTGAGCATTTTCAATTCCAGTACATCTACAAAAGCCAATAGTAGTATGATTGTTGGGGTTTTAGAGGAGGTTTATGCTTTTGGAGGAGGAAAAAGAGGAGTCACCTCTACAGTGGCAGGGACTGGGAAACATCACTTAAACAAGAAGACACAAATCAAGATTTTCAAAAGCAAGTGCCTAAAATTAGGCTTCTAAGTACTAATTTAAGAACGGTGAGAGTGGCTGTTTTCCAGGAAGGCTGAGCAGCCAGGCCTGACAGCGGGTTGCTCTCAGAAGCCAGCACAATTATTTAGATGCCTATTTTGGGGATTTTTTTGGAACTCAAGTTCAAGCACTTAGATGCGAAAGCTGGGATCTGTTTCAGGGAGTTCTTGAGCAGCAGGGTGAGAGCTGAAGGATTCTGCTTAAAGGGAACAGGTTCCAAGTGCTTTGAGCTTTCAGCTCAAAATGGGGTTTTTTTTGCTGCTGTTTGATTTACTTAAAAAGGGTGCCATGGAACCGAGGGCAAACCTTTATATTTTTGTGCATTATCTTTGCACCTGGAAAGTTACTCCAAGGAGAAACTCAAGATGCAACGTTAAAATGTGACCAGGAATTCTTAAATTACTTTTTGGCATACCCCTCCCCCCCCCCAGTGTGTTTTCTCTGGAAATCATAGAAGACAATTTCCTTTTCAAGGGCAGGAGCTGGTTGAAATCCTTCAGTACTTAGTACTGAAGGATTAGTACTTTGCTCAGAGAGTAATGATATGCATTAGAAGAGCAAGTTGTCAATATTTGTAGCCTGTAGGAAGCACTTTTTATAAATATATACTGCAAAAAGAGGCTTTGCAGGGTATTTTTGCCACACCAGTAAGCACCAGAGCCATCCATGCCTGGACTGAGCGGCCAGGACAGAGCTCACATCTCCCCAGACACCTGGTTGGCTGCTGGAGCATGGTGCTTGTCTCAGCTCATACTGCCAGAAGTGAAACAAGGATGCAAAGCGACCTGTGGATGTCCAAAAAATACTGTCTGTCAAAATGCGGAGGATTATTGAAAAAGTAATACTTTAGTGGTGGGGCTTGATTGTGTTAGGGCAAGGTGCAGTTTTAGCCTTCATTATGTTTGTGTTGCAGAACTGAAGTCCAGTAATCTTGTTTTGTTTAAAACATTAGACAAGTGTTTTTTTCTGGGTTAGGTGCTTGGAGGAGTGAAATATTTCAGATGGTAAGCCTGAGTGCTTCCATTCTCTGATCCAGCTTGCCTTGGTGTTCAGGGGCCTTACTGAACTGGTAAAATATGGTAGCAGAGAGAATGATTACCTTCCTGTCCATTGCAGAAACTCGGGTAAGAAAAAAATAACTGGGGTATATAGAGGTACATGTTTAATAAAGTATTGTCTGTCATAATTGGGTCTTTTTTTTTTGCTGTTTCTGACTGTAGGCACTGAATAAGGCTACACATGTTGTCTGTCTGGTCTCCTTTAAGGCCTTTAATAGGGTCCCCAACAACATCCTTCTCTCTAAATTGGAGAGATACAGATTTGATGGGTGAACTGTTCGGTGGATAAGGAATTGATTGGATGATCACATCCAGCATAGCAGTCAGCAGCTCAGAGTCCTGATGGCCAAGTGGTGTCCTTGAGGGGTCCATACAGGACCAGTACTGTTTAATGTTTCCACCAATGACATGGACAGCAGGATCGAGTGCACCCGCAGCAAGTTTGCCAACATCACCAACCTGAGTGGTGTGGTTGACATGCCTGGGGTGCTGTCCCAAGGAACCTGGACAGACTCAGAAGTAGGCACATGGGAACATCATGAGGTTCAACAAGACCAAGTATAAGGTTCTGCACCTGGGTTGGGGCAATCCACAACATGTATAGTTTGGGGGACGAAGAGATTGAAAGCAGCCTTGCTGAGAAGAACTTATGTTGGTGGTGGATGAGAGGCTGGACATGAGCTGGCAATGTGTGCTCACAGCCCAGAAAGCCAGTTGTATCCTGGGCTGCATCAAAAGGAACATGGCCAGCAGGTCAGGGGATGTGATTCTCCCCCTCTTGTAAGACCTCACCAGGAGTACTGCATTCAGCTCTGGAGATGCCAAGACAAGAAGGACAGGGACTTGTTAGAGTGGGTCCAGAGATCAGAGGGTTAGAGCATCTCTCCTATGAAGGCAGACTGAGAGAGTTGGGGCTGGTAGGCCTGGAGAAGAGAAGGCTTTAGTGAGACCTTATTGTGGCATTCCAGTACCTAAAGAGGGCCTACAGGAAAAACTGGGACAAACTTTTTAATAGGGGCTGTAGTGGTAGGACAAGGGGCAATGGTTGTAAACTAAAAGAGGGCAGATTTAGACTAGATGTAAGAAGGCTTTTACAGTGAGGGTGTTGAAACACTGGAACAGGCTGCCCAGAGAAGTGGTAGATACCCCCNGATCGAGTGCACCCGCAGCAAGTTTGCCAACATCACCAACCTGAGTGGTGTGGTTGACATGCCTGGGGTGCTGTCCCAAGGAACCTGGACAGACTCAGAAGTAGGCACATGGGAACATCATGAGGTTCAACAAGACCAAGTATAAGGTTCTGCACCTGGGTTGGGGCAATCCACAACATGTATAGTTTGGGGGACGAAGAGATTGAAAGCAGCCTTGCTGAGAAGAACTTATGTTGGTGGTGGATGAGAGGCTGGACATGAGCTGGCAATGTGTGCTCACAGCCCAGAAAGCCAGTTGTATCCTGGGCTGCATCAAAAGGAACATGGCCAGCAGGTCAGGGGATGTGATTCTCCCCCTCTTGTAAGACCTCACCAGGAGTACTGCATTCAGCTCTGGAGATGCCAAGACAAGAAGGACAGGGACTTGTTAGAGTGGGTCCAGAGATCAGAGGGTTAGAGCATCTCTCCTATGAAGGCAGACTGAGAGAGTTGGGGCTGGTAGGCCTGGAGAAGAGAAGGCTTTAGTGAGACCTTATTGTGGCATTCCAGTACCTAAAGAGGGCCTACAGGAAAAACTGGGACAAACTTTTTAATAGGGGCTGTAGTGGTAGGACAAGGGGCAATGGTTGTAAACTAAAAGAGGGCAGATTTAGACTAGATGTAAGAAGGCTTTTACAGTGAGGGTGTTGAAACACTGGAACAGGCTGCCCAGAGAAGTGGTAGATACCCCCATCCCTGAAAACATTCAAGCTTAGGTTGGAAGGGGCTCTGAGCAACCTGACTGAGTGGAAGATGTCCCGCTGCTGGCAGGGGTGGTTGGACTAGATGACCTCTAAAGGTCCCTTCCGACCCAAACCATTGTGTGATTCTGTGAATAGTGTGCCTTGCTGTGGGATGACTTCCAGGTAAAGGGGCTTTGCTGATGATCTGCTTGTACATGTGGCGAGCTGCAGAATTTGCTTACCTTCAGTATTAGAAAACATGTCGATAGCAGTGTTTCAAATGGCCACTGGTTTAATTTTTCTGGGAGTCGATGTTCCTCTGAATTGGTTAACTATTCCAATTAAAAAAGAACCCTTGTAGTTGCTGCTGTTGAAGCAGTGTTTAATGTTGTGTGGCTGTTGGCAGGAGACTTGATGCATTTTCACATGACCCCCTCTGGAACAAAAGCAGATTGTTTCCTTCTGTTTTTCTGTTACACAAATGAGTTCCTTTTGAAACAATTTCTTTTTCTGCAAATTCTGGAAATCGACACCAGGAGTAGTTTTTCCTTTGCTGTGCCTTTTACAATGTGCTGTCTGATAATGCTGGCTCAAAAAGCTGCTTTGGGCTACCAGCCCAAAAAAGCTGAGACCTCTGCAGAAAGACTTCTTCTCCTGGAGAATGAGTTTTTCTTCCAGTTTTATGGAAGGGTTGAACATGGAGTTTCATTTCTTCCTATCTTTGCTATAGCTAGGCAGAGTTTGTTTCTGCTTTCTTAGTTGTTTCATTTATATATGCATTTTTAGTGTCAAACAAACAACAGTATGTAGCAAGTCAGTTCTGTATGAGTTTTTTTGTACATTTTTGTGTAATGAGTCTTTGTTTTTGAAACAGACTCTCCATCTGAAACCTTCCCCTGTGAGAAAGGGAGTTGAAGTCAGATGCAGATGCAGGTTATTGGCTGATGCAGTGCTGAGTAACTAGATCAATTGGTACTGATCAAAGGAGCAACAGACAAATTGAGTAAGTGGGGATTTCAAACAGCCAAATGAGTTATCCGCCAGGGAGTGCTTTTCTTGGCGATATTTAAT
>VXBX01005335.1:1219337-1300834 GCA_013400415.1 Scytalopus superciliaris
AAAAAAAAAGGATGCTTTCTCTAGCTATCTTTCTTCTCCTTGGAATTACATGCAGTTTTCTCACAGCCTTCCTGATGTTCATGCTTCTGATAACACAGCATAGGCTCTCTCACTTAAATTTCCTTTAATCCTAGGACACCAGTGTGCCAGTGCTGTGGCCATTCACACAACTGCTCACAGTTTGTGTACCATAGCTGGTGAGGTGATGTAATCCCAAAAATACACTCTCTTGCAAAGTATTTGCCTACTTGGGCTGGGCTTCTTCAGTCAGAAAGTAAAACCAGTATGAATTGGGACTACAAAATACTTTTAACACTTCTGCTTAATTTGATCAAGCTCTTTTGTTTGTGCCTGGTGACCAGATTCCAGGGATGTTTCTGTGGCTTTGCATAGTCCAAAGCGGTTCAAGGCAGAGGGGAAAGTCTAGATTCAGTGTCCCTGAGAGCCCTGCAGGGAACGATGGGTTGTGGTGCTGCCAATAGTCCTTAGTGAGCATATCAGGCTCCTGCCTGGGGCCCTGCCATGGAAGGGATGTGGACTTCTCTATCAAAGACCACACAATGTAAATGCACATATCTAACTAAGCCCCTTGTATTTTCTTGGTCCCATGGGAAGTCAAAGCCCCTGCAGTTGTTGGGTGGCTCCCAGTCTTCCTTTGGACCAGGGAGAGAGCACTGTTTGCATCCTGCTTGGCTTTTCGTGCTGAACCTGAAAGAAAGGGAGGTTTCAGTCCCAGCTGACTGAGGACATACTATTAATTTTACTTGCATAAATCAGAAAACCCCTAGAGGTGAGGTTTTCACAGGTGGAAGAGAGATGTTTGTTTAGTTAGAACTGAAAAAAAAAATATACTAACTTTTTTGTTGTTGTCGTCAGCTACATGTAAGCTTGTGTAATTGTTTCAGTTTGTGCTGTGAGCATGCTGACAGCTTGTGTTGCTAATGTTATTTCCTCATAACTAAAAATTGATGTTAATATTAGTGCTTTAGGGAAGGAGAAACATCAAGCAGTGAAAACCATTCTGTTAAAAATGGATAAAACTTAATTAGTGAAAGCTCAATGCAGTTCTGGGTAGAAAAGAGGAAATTGAAAGGGTTGGGGTTTTTTGGTTTTTTTCTTAATCAAGAAGAAAATTACTTCCTCTTCTCTTGAGAGCAGCTTCGTGCACAATTGTTCCTGCATGTGGAAAGTGTTACTGCTTTCCTTCTTCAGCCTTAGGGAGGTACAGCAATTTAAGTAGCCCAGTGTATTGATCAGGTGCTACCAGTAAACAGTGGCCATGCGAGAAGCTGACAGATGACATTTGAATTCACTCTGCTAATGCTGGATGAGTTTTATCTGGTAATGTTTTACCAGTTAGCAGTTTCTGGAACTGGAGGTGCTCATGCCATGAGCTGCAGTGTTTCCTCCCTGGCCTCTGCAGCCTTCCCTGTCAGTCCTGACTGTTGATCTTTTTGGTTTTATGGGCTGTTAATCAGGGCTGTAATCAGTCACCTATCTGCAAGTGATAGCACAGCCAGTTTTCACTTTTCTCACCCCTTCCCTCTTCCTCCCCAGCTAGTGTTGCCAGCTATTTGAGGCTCTTTGTTAAAAGAGCTTCATAGTATTTATTTGAAAATTTCAATGCTGCTGGTTTTCTCAAAGTCCAGTCCTCCTCTTCACTGAGGGATTTTGCAAGATTCCATTTTTTATTTGCAGGTACAAAATATAGAATTAAAAAGAACTCATGATTTTAAGCTTCTGTTCAGCTAGAATCTATGATTAACTACTTTAGTGGGAAATACAGCTCATACACTAATGAATCTGAGACTGAAATAAACTTTATGTACTTTGTATCTGCTGAGAAAGTCCAATATGTTTGCTGGAATTTTTGCATTCTTGTATTTTCTTTCTTAACCCTAACAGATGGTGTTCAGATGATTAAACTATTTCTGTGAGCAGAAGAACTAACTTTGTCCTCTTCTTTCCATTTCAATAGGTTGTAGAATGGAAGTTCTGGATAAAACAATCAATAGTTACTTCGATGTTTGGCTTGGACCCAGAGGTAAGATTTCTCAAAAGTTGAACACAGAAATAAAACTGATCTTACTAGAACAGAAGAAACATCATCCCTCTTAACTTGACATTGACAGGTGACTACTTTCTTAAGATTGCAAAGCATCAAAATGCATGACAGTGTAATAAACAATGTTGCCTGAAATTCCTAGGAAGAAAACTTCCACGACAGGGCAAGGCAGAGAAAGATCCTTTACTAAGAGTTTAGCTATAGCAATCCATGACACGCGCACGCTGGGAACACAGAATTCTACAAATTTATGACCCTACCTAATTGCCCTATCTAGGGAATACATCCAATGTCTAACTGACCCATCCTACAAAATATCTCAAAGCACCCCCCTGGAAACACCCCCTTAGAATTGAGTCAGTGGTCACAAGACCACTCCTTCCTCCTCTCACCCTCATCTTCATCACATTACATCTTCTATTTGGAGTTCTTCCAGTACCTCTAACCCCATCTTTATACTACGACTAAACAATATTGTATTTTGACTATAACATGTTCTAATAGCTATCTGAATACAGCCTAATATCTCCCCCTTAGCACAAAAACAGGCTTCAGAAATGGGACACAGAGGTTAAAATCTAGCCTAAGTATTTGGTACAGGGGTTACAAGCTATTTTTCAAATGCAAAAGACTATAAAACTATATTAAAATCTACAACTATATTAAGGCTTATGGCAACAACAAAAGTCCATTCAGTGCTTCTGATCTTTTGACCTGCTAATTTTTCAGCTATGACCATTATAGGAGCTCTTCTTCTCACTATCAGTTAAGCTCCTATTGTTCCTCTTAGTGACTGACTTACCTCACTCAGATCTTTGCTGCCTTTTTTCTTTTAGGTTTTAATAATAATAGCTTTTATTTTAAAAAAAAAACCCAAACTCTTCAATTTGCATTTAAGTAAGTAAAAATACTCTTGCCCTCATAACTGGAGGTGCTCCGAAATTTTTCAGTACAAATATCTGTTGCTTTTGGAAAGCATTGCTGCTTTGAAACCATTCTGTTTTAAAGAGGCAATGTTCTTGGTAGGTTTTCACTGGGAAAAAGTCTACAGGTGGAGAACAGCAATCCTGGTCAGCTTGAGGAAGGGAGAGGCAGTAGGACAAGGACAGGCAGTGGCCTCATGCTGAGGGCTTGGGTAGGGATGGCTCTGTTCCTCCTGGTTCTGTCCAGAGGGGATTAAATGTCAGCATCTCATGTGGAGTGTGCACAGCAGTGCTGCACAGAGGCTTGTGCTTTCTTCTGATTGCTGCAGGAACACCTTTTCTACCTCTTTCTTTGTCCCAGTGAGGCTCCGATGATGGTGCTGCTTCTTTGCAAGACAAAGTCCACAGGAGGTGAAACAAGCCTCTGATTCTTCTAAGTGTGTTTTCTGTTTGTTTGTATCAGCATCTTTGGTGCCCTTGTTGCCTCTCTCTTCATCCTAAGCCTGTTTAAATTAGTCTGGATGTTCTGATATAACTTATTGTGAGTACTGGCATATGGTCTCTATTTGCTGTGTGTTAAAAATAATGAACCATAAAGGTGACAAATCCAAACAGTGCCCTCCCTGGCCCAAACTACATTTTAAAGCCTCATTTCTCACATTCAGGATCCACATACGACTCCTTTAAAATTAAGTCAGGAATGTGAATGGCAGCAATACTTTAATTGTTCATTTATAGTTTGGTAAACTTGGTTTCAGTACTTTGGGTTGACTTTAGTGAGAGGAGTGAAATACTGCACTGTTGCTGTGCATGAACAACACAGTTGTGGTTCAGAAGGATCACACAAGTGTTCCAAGTGTTCCCCCTGAAATCATCTTGTTCTGTGTGATTTATGTGCTTTCCCTGAGAAGTCAGTGTATTGCTAGCTGGACTGGTTAATCAGACTGGACTGACTGCTCTGTGTTTCATTGCTCATGCATTGCCTCCAAAATTTAATTCTTTCTAATAGCACATAGTAAGTCTAATTGTGTTAGTAATGATTAGAAAATAATTATCGGGATCATGCACTGATAACCACAGAGGTATCTGCTTCACTCCTAGGTTTGCTGACTGTAGGAAATAAGGGGTGCACCATTGGGAAGGGTTGGTTTGAGAAAATGAGGGGCAAAGCTTTGTTGCAGCTTTTCTTTGTAGTTTAGGCTCATCTCTAGTATTCAAGCGGATGACAGTTCTGAATGGTAATGAGTATTTTAAAATAATAGTGGTAATAACTTAAGAATGTTTTTGCCTTAGGAAGAGAATTATTTCTGCTTTCTTTAACAACTGTACAACTAAAATCTTATTGTTTGTAATTAGCAATGTGGCCCTTAATAAAAGGGCTTGCTGCACCTCCTTCATCTTTCTCTGGTATTCCAGTGCTGGAAACATTTTGGGTACAGCTCTCGTATGTTTGGATTCTTCCCCTTAAAAAATCTAAGTGATTGCATGTTTCTGTTTGTTTGTTTCAGACCCCAGAGTAAAAGGATGGCCTCTCCTGGAAAACTATACACCTACCTTCATCTTCTCAGTCTTGTACTTACTAATTGTTTGGCTAGGACCAAAGTACATGCGGAACAAGCAGCCATTCTCATGCAGGGGTATTCTAGTGGTCTACAACCTTGGACTTACACTGCTTTCTCTGTATATGTTTTATGAGGTAAGAGAAAAGGGGTTGGGTTATTTTGCAGTATCTGTTTTAATTGTATTGACTTAACGTTGAAAATTATCTCTGAGGACAGTGCTCCTAAACTTGGGGTAGCATTTGCAGAAGTGTTGCAGCTGTTTTCGGTGTCACTCCTCTGGGGAGAAAACTGTAGTTGTAATGTTATCTCTAAGGGTGGTATGAAGTCTTGCCTTGAACATCCATGCTGACTTGGTTAGCAGTGTTTGATATGCACTTTCTCGGTGGAAGTGAAGGCCTGGTCTTTCAGCATGAACCTGGCTACTCCTTCAGTCACACCTCCTTGTTTAGAAGTCTTGCTCAATGTGATTGTGCTCTGGTGGATTGTGCAAAGTACTTCATAGCAAAACTGTAGTCTGATCCAGACAGGAAAACGTGTTTTATTACTTGTGTTTAATCATGCTGAAATGACCTCGTGATTCATCTGTTTCTTGGAACTTAAAATCTAAACATACAACTGAATTGAACTTTCTGTGGACTTACTTTCTTTCATAAAAACCCAGAGATTTAGGCAGTGTAAAGTTTTCAACTTCTCAGAGAGCCCTTTAGCTGCATTTATTCAAAACTGTATGTTCTTATTCAAGTAAAAATGAAGAACTATGGTAGTCTAAACAACAATGTGGTCAGAAAATTACTGTGTCGCTTTAATGTACAAAAAACTCTGGCTTGCTTTCAACTGAAGTATTTCTCCTTTCTGTAAGGAGATATTTAGTTTTCAACATCCTCTTTTCAATTCTTTCAATATGCTCTTTTCAAATACAAGCTGGGGCTAAAACTGCTAATTTTTTTATTTTTTTTTTTGCTTAGAAGTGTATATAAGCTGTAATTCTCTTTAAGTTTGTAGTTAATTCTACAGTGTTTTACAAGGTGAGTGTTTAGAGATGAAGCGATTTAAATGTAACATTACTTCTCTTGTGTAGTGAACTGTCTAGTCAAAGATTACTGAGTTGGGTTATTAAGAACTTTGATACCTAATTGTTAGGTTGGGAGCAGTTTTGGATTCAGTAGGTACTTGAACAACTTGTGTTCTTGATGTGCTTACACATCTAACCTCCCTGTCGGGATGTTATAGTCCAGAAAAAAATGTGTGTTGATCTATTTAACTTGTCTAAACTTAGTGTTGATGTGGACTTCCATGTGCATTTGCGTTATTTTACCCAGATATTATTTGCAATTATGTAATGATCTGTTGTTTTAACCTCTAGTTACGTTATTGAGGGTTTACAAGTGTAGACTTTCCCTCAGTTGTACCAAGTGTGAATAAAACTCAGGACAGCCATCTTTTTGCCTTGAATAGTTGGAGTAATACTCATAGTTTCCAAATTACATTCTGCCATGTTACAAAACCTGTTGATAAATTTAAACAAGAGGAATTATCTGAACTGTTGATCTTATAAATGCCTTTTTCTTGGTAACATTGAACTGGTTACCAAGAAAGAACTGTTTAATATTGTATGTCAAAGAAGTCCTCATACTTGTAACTAGATGAATAGCTTTTATACTGTGAAGCAATGAGACAACTAAAATACAGTGACTGTTGAGGCTCCTTCTTCCTATATAATGAAATGCTTTACATCAAAGCAAGTGTTGCTCTTAATCTAACATTATCCATATGGAAGTGTTCATTGGCATTGTTCTTCTTATAAATGGACATACATGACGCTAGAGCATTATGGAGACTATTAAACTCATGATAGTTGCAATGAAATGTGGTTGGCAGCACTTACCATCTGATATGAGGGCAGGCAATGCCCTGCAACAAGGTACTGATCCCCTAAAAGTGCTGCAAAGCGGAGTCTTGTGCTGGCATAACACCATGTTGCTTGATGTTTGCAGGGAGAGAGCTGAAGGGGTAGGGAGAAAATTGGGTTCTTGCACCTCCAGATATATTCTCTAGCTGCAGTGCCTACACAGTTACCTCTGTTGGTGCATCGCATGTGATACCCTCACTTGGATCTCTTCCATCTTGGAAATTTGGCTTTAAAGGATTAGCCGTGTATCAGTAGCACTTTACAGGACACTTACGCGCCTTTAAGATAAAATGGTGATGAGCAGCATTCAAAAAATTTACGTAACTCCCTGTTCTCTTTCTTGTTGTCATTTTGAGTTTCAGTTGGGTTAAATATTTTCAGTCCTACTGTGAGGAAAGTCACAAAACATCACTATTTATGAACCTGTTAAGTAGCCTGTCTGGAAAGAAGTTGCTTTAATAGCTTGTATACAATATACCTGAAACCCAGCTTTGGTGTTTTTCCTGAGTTACAGCTGTGGTGATTCAGTTCATGATTCATAGCATCACAGCTTAGTTTACATATTATATGACCAAAACAAGATGTTAAAGTGAGGCATCCTCCCATCTAGGATGAAAAGGATGACCTGCTTGGTTTTCTGACCTTTACATCTGAATGTTTGTAAACAATAATGTGGAGAAATTTTGCATTGTAGCATCTGTGTAATTCTAGGTGTTGTGTACTTGTATTTGGCCTACTGATGTAAAATAATATAACCTTGTTCTAAAATCACTAGAAATCTTAGACTTTTTATTTGCATTCCTGATAGTTTCTGTGTGTACTTGCTGTAACTTCTTTGGGTATTGAATGACCAGTCTTTGGTACTCGCAGAACAAAGTGGTGTACTGCACTTGTTCCGGATAGTATAAAAGGCAAGGCAGATCTGGGGGAGTGGGAGAGGGGTTTTTTTCCAGGCTGACTTGTCAGTCCCCTACTTCAGGAGGAGGGAATGTTCTTTAAGAACAAACAGTGTTTCATTCTGTAAAAATGTCCAGTGCTTGGGCATTGAGGAGACATAACACTCCTGTCTGAGGCAGGGGCAGCCAGAGGTGGCCAGGATCCTGCATGGCAGGGCAGGTGTGGCTGGCAGAGGGGTACAGAGGTGGGCTGGTCTCCTGCTGGCTGCCTCTGAAGGAGCCGTGGGAGCAGCTGGAACAGCAGAGGCAGCACTGCTTCCACCTGTGTTGCTGCTCTGTGCCAGGATCAGGAGTCGGCTTGTCCTGCAATGCTGTGAGTAGGGCCTGTGCCTCTGCCCAGGTCTCAGCTGGGTAATTTGGCAAAGAAGGGAGAGTGCCAGCTACCCAGTTACGTGGCACACAGACCTGTGTCATTTTGGCAGTGTTTGTTAGCAGAACTAGCCACATGATCTGGACCACCCAGGCTTACATTAGGGAAAACTGGTCAATGATGAGGGCTCACTTTTTTAAGTGATCTCTTTACTGTCTTTGTTCTTCGTCTGAAAAATTAATTCCCTACTGAATCAGTTTGAGAAAAGTCTTGGATTTTCTTGAAGAGGGAATTGTTTCATATGCTGTAGGAAAAGCATTCTAAGATCCACACCCTTTTTTAGGAAGGAGGGGACTCTGTGAAAAGGTGCCATGCCACGTGAGCCGGGGGTGGCAGCTAGGCTGCTCTTTCCCTTTTCTTTCTCTACCATCCTGAAACCCTTATCTCTGTCCTGGAGTAACTGCATTCATGTGAAGATAAAATTCCATATTTCTGCAGGCATTTGTGAACTTCTGTGTCTCTTCACTCTAATCTAGCTCTATTTTGAAGCTCGTAAACCCATCACGCCTTGACAATGTGATGCAGTGCTGGGTCCCTTATCTGCCCCTCTCCAGTGAGTCTCAGACTTCAGTTTTATCACAAGAAAAAACAAAATCTTCCCCAGTAGCACCTCTCCCACAGCCCAGTCAGACTGGTGTTAGTGTGCTGGTTTATTTTGATAGCAGAGTTGATAAAAATACACATGCCCACAGTGTTTTAAGGAATTCAGCAACAGAATTACAAAATGAAAACGATATAAAAAAAGAAAATTTCAGGAAGAAAGGTGAGTTGCTTGAGCACAAAAGCGACTTTGAGCCTGGGTTCCTGCCAAACTGAAGATGGGCTTCCTAGGGGCAGCAGGCAGGAAAAGGTTGTCTCAAGTACAGTGGCCTTAAGAAAGGCTTGGAAAGTATGGCCATCCAGGGAGCAGACCAACACAAGCATGAGCAAGGACTTGAATGCCCTAGCTGGCAGTATCTGACCCCTCCTTATGGCTTTTGTGGTGGCAGGTAAGCACCTTTCTGGGGCTGCACACCTGTGCATAATGGAGCTATTTGGGGAGCCATTCATGGTCATGTCTCAGAGTGACCCATTGGTTTCATTTTCTGAAGCCTTCCAGCATGTGCCGAAAGTATTGTGGGTGCAAGAAATAGTGGCGCCAGGCAAAGGAGCAGCTGGGTAACAGAGGAAAAGGATTATTTACGTCTTGTATGTTGCACTGACCAAAGTTTGTGGGCAGCAGCAGCAGTTTGTAGGCAGCTCTAGCAGCTTTTTACCAATTACCTTCTGGAAAGGAAGGAATTAAGTTATTTTTGTTACTATACTATTTATATGATAAAAAATGTTAGTGTTTTCTGCAAGTGTTGCTTTGCTTCTATCTTTTAAACCCCCACGACTGTGAGAGTTTTACAGCTCCTAGCATATATGTTGGTTTGGAAACAAGGGAGTATTCAGGTTTAGGTGAAGCTACTGCCTATAGCCACACTGATGCCATTTGTTCCCTTCAGTGAGGTGGGATCCATGCACACACCTGTGGTTGCATTACACTTTAGGTGGTGAACCTATACTGCTTGCAGGGAAAGCTCTTTGGGTTTCACTGTAGGAAGAGGGAGAAGTTTATGGAGTGGAGCATTAGTGATGGATGCTGTTTGGATTAATTACAATATAAACAGTGATTATCCTTCTATTTCTAACACTTCTTGAACTATGAGAACTGTATGAAAACATCTGTAAGCTCTTAGCAACATGATTACAGCACAATGTGGTCTTCTGTCTGAGGGACTGCCAGGCACTTGCAAGGCCACAGTCTTTCCCTCAGTGCCCTGAGAGTGGCTGGGTGCAAAGCTTGCTCTGGGGCGTGGCTGGTCCTTTAGCAAGGTACCACCACTCTTAAACTAGTGTCCTTTGCACAGCCATGCCTGCCTTCCCTTTGCTGCTTGGGTGGAGAAACTGCCTGGGTCTGCTCCTGATGGGCAGGGCTGCCCTGCTCTCGCTGTGCCTGGCTGCTATTGATTTATCTCTAATACAGGAGATAATTCTAAGGCTGTATGTTATGATATAATTGGATGTCTTTTTTTTCCCCCTAAACAGAGGTAATAAGTCTATCTCAGAAGGTCAAAAATAATAACTTAGGTTGACTGGGTATTTTAAAAGCTCATTTAGGGGGAAAATGAGGCATGAAAGAAATAACATTAGGGAAAGGTAGATCATTTGAGGGATAATCTGTATTGTACCTTTTAAAATTAGCTTCCTATTCATAGTTCTGAGCAAGATTTAGTCATACCAGTTTTTGTAGTCTTTTAATCAAATGATCATTTAAAATTACTTACGGTACAAGGTATTTCCATAGTAGCTTTGCAAAGCTGTTTCTTTATCCTGCAGAGGCTTAGATAAGGCCAGAAACTGTCCCTCTCCCGTGCAGGGTATCTGTCCCTGCCTTTCAACTGTTTTTTGGGATACCTAGCAATTTTTTTTTTCACTTAGGAGTCATTAAAATTGCTACTCCTCTCTTCATGCTATTCTCAACAGGAAAAACATCTTTATACTGTGTCCAGTGATCCCTTGTGCTGAGATGTTAAAGGGGAACTTGCTCATGTCCTTGCATCTGCTCTCTCCTCCCATTCCACCCTCAACCTATCCCTTCATCTCCCATGTATGAAAGGGTGAGATGTGAACATCCAGCTTGTGTCTTGCTTCTCTGGAGATGTCAGCTAGCCCTACCACAGCAGGCACCCCATGATCCTCTCATGACTAATAGCTGGTTGTTACTCTTACTAAAAGTATTTCCATTGTGTTTGAGGTGTTATTTGTTATGCCAGGAAGTCAGTCAGGCAGTGGCATATCCTGCAGAGGAAGTCACTTATACTGGGAAGGGTGTAATGTGCTTGGGATGAGTGAATTGCTCAAAAAGATCCTGAAGAATCACAATGCAGCAAAACCTCCATGGTTAAAGATAGCAAAGCTGAAGATTTGCTGTGTTACATAGCTGAAAAAGCTGTAGTCACATCTCTGTGTATAAAATTTCTTAAAAACACAACTTCTTATTTCCAAAAATCACCAGAAGAAAAATATATTTACTTTACTTTGGTTGTTTACTTTCTCCAACAATGAGATTATCAGCCAAGGAGATTTCTGGAGAGTCTGTGTGGGATAAGTGGGCATAAGATGCTACCTCCTGATTATATTCTGGTATACCTCAACTGGAAGAATTCACCCTCCACTATGATTGGATCACTGCTTGGAACTTGAATTCAGCCTAGTGCTACACTCAGGTTTACAGGTGTTGTGGGGTTCAACTTTCTCCCCAAATAACACTTTATTTTTTTTATTTGCTCAGCTGGTGACAGGAGTATTGGAAGGAGGATACAATTTCTTCTGTCAGGATACACACAGTGGAGGAGAAGCTGATATGAAGGTACATAATTGAGACTTATATCTGGTAACATTTCAAATTGTCCACTTGAGTGTAGTTGAAGACCAGAACAGTATTGATTATGCAGATATTGCTTAAAGTATATGCTTTTTTTCCTCCTTTTGCAATACAGTGAACAGTGCACTGTCAAACATAATAATTAATCTACAATATATTCATACTTACATTTTGGTGAATAATTATGTGTAAATTTTGAAGTGTTCCCGGGTCAGAAAACAAGGACCTGGTCTTCAGACTGTGTCCAACCACTGTGTATTGTGACTCCCCTTCTCCTTCTGAGATGTGATGATGATTTCTTCTGGTCATACTTCTGACCTCTCCTTTACAGAGGGCACTGTAGGAGCAGCTCTGGTTAAATATTTTCTTGCTTCTCCCAGGACACCCCAGGTGCACAGCAACAGTCTCATAAAACAGTCTTTGTCATCGTGTTTTCAGCTGTAGCTATGGGGTTGTTGTTGGCTCTCCTACAGAGGTACCTGAGGCAGAAGCATTACAGAACATCCCAGCAGTGTCTTCAATCCAAGTAGTGCAGGACAGAATCTGGATTTTAATTACTTAGACAGCAGAAAGATTGAAAGCCCCCACAATGTGCAATGCTTCTAAAACTCGTTTCCTCCATTCTAGATCATACGTGTCCTCTGGTGGTATTATTTCTCCAAACTCATTGAGTTCATGGACACCTTCTTTTTCATTTTGAGGAAAAATAATCATCAGATCACCGTTCTGCATGTCTACCACCATGCAACGATGCTGAACATCTGGTGGTTTGTTATGAACTGGGTGCCTTGTGGTCACTGTAAGTACTGGGTTATGGTGGGGAACATCTGCAACACAGGCTTCAGTTTGGTTTTCTTGTGGTCAAACCAGACATCTCTGGTACCTTCAGCTGCAGGATTTGTTCTGCCCCATATTAAGCTGCTTTGCTGAATTCAACTAGTGCAGACAGTTGCAGGAATTAAGCTGCCAGCACAGCATCTAGAGAAGGAATGTCTATGTAGTTTGACAAATTTGTGGGGCAGTGTGGCATTTATCAGCTGCAGTAGCCCAGGTCAGATATCCATCAACCTTGCTCTCTCTGTTTTTGTGGTAGTCACAGACCCTCTAATGAAAAGACTCTTTTTGAAGTCAGGACCAGAAACTTGTTTCAGCTGCAAGATGGCTAATAGTGACTCTTGTCCTTGTATCTGTCAAGTTCACTTGAGATGTTACTTTCTTAATTTAATCTCATTATACCACTAGCCATAACAAATTATTTCAATTAAAATCTTGTTCCCTGAGCACTAATGAACGTGACCAAATGCATCTTAAGTGGAAGATTTCCATGTCTCTCCTGTCTAAATTCTGCTAACCTCTGGCAATCTGGCTTTGATTCTCTACTTTCATTGCATTTAGCAGGCATCCAGTTTCCTAACTGCATTGGCACGACTTAGTTGTGGTTCAGATTTGCAGTTTATAGGTACTGGCTTTGCTGAACACTCCCTCCAAGAGAAACCTTTTCAAATCCAATGGATGTGAACTACTGGCAGTGCAGACCAAGAGGCTGCATTCCTCAGGAGTCTGCTCTCTGAGCCAAACAACATAGAAACTCGTATTTGTTTTGTGTTGTCAGCACAACAGTGAGTAACGCTGATCTTATAAAAAGTGTGCATCTGGAAACATATTCTTTTCCAAGGAAGTCAGTCCCAGTTTATATAGCAGGCAAAACTGCAGACACTTAAGAGTCTATTTCATATTTGTGTGGTCTTGAAAATACTTTCATGCTACTTCTAGTCACGTGTTTTTCTTCTTCCAAGCTTTTTGTTCTGCTTGGTCACCACAGTTCTATGCAGTTCAGCCTTAGGCTGTAAGTTTCTTTAATGACCAAAGATGATGTAAGCAAGGACAAATAAAATGGCTAACTTGCATTTGTGAAGATATCTGTTGCTTTTGGTTATAAATGACAAAATAGGCTCCTGCCTGGGAGGAAGTGAAATAAGCCTAAAAGTAGATAGGTGAAGCTATCAGTTGTTGGGTATGTGTGTGCCTCCTCTTTATCAGCTTCTTCAGTTCCCTTGAGAAACCATAATGTAGATGTGAAAAAGTGACTCAAGAAAATAAAGTGGAAGGCTGGTATAAAGTACACAGCTGTAAAGCAGCTCAGCTACTCTATTGGGTGAGCAGAATAAAAGTCAAAGTGGAAAAAAACCTCCTCTTGCTTTTCTTCTAAGAGAAATCATATTTTAAATAGTAACATTTTGAACTTGTTATTCTTGTAGGTTCCATGAAACAGCATGTTCCTTCCTGATAATGTAGTGTACTTTCTTTTTCTCTTGTCCTTTTTTTAGCTTACTTTGGTGCCACACTGAACAGCTTTATCCATGTCCTCATGTACTCCTACTACGGATTGTCTGCTGTTCCAGCAATGCGTCCTTATCTGTGGTGGAAGAAGTACATCACTCAGGGGCAGCTGGTGAGTGACTTGCTCTTTGGTGCTTCAGCAGGCTCTTGTATTTGTGTTGAGGTCCTTTTGTCTTTACTGAGTTAGGAAATGTTGGCAGGGGGTAGAAGAAGAGAATGAGGGCTAGTACCTTCTATACTTTCTACACCTTGTAGTGCTTAAATAACCTTAAAAGTCCAGTTCTGCACGTCCATTTGCTCTGTTTTCAGGACCGTGGGGAGCTGATGGTGTCCATGAATGAGTACTGAGATCTGTGGGATCTTTCTTCACCTCACCATGTTGTTGTATGGCTAGATGTATTTGGGAGTTGTGGTGCTGGGTTTTCTGGGACTCGGTAGCCAGGGAGGAGGGAGCTTTTCTTCCAAGCCCACTTGAGCTAACATGCTCTTCCCTGTGCTGGGTTGGTCAGGCTGATGACAGACCAGAAACCAAATGCAATGCAGTCCACAACTAACAAGGCCCATTCTAGTCCTGTGGGACAATGCTTTTCTGTCTCGCCTTTGCATGCAGTTGCAAATGGTTTATTAAAAACTATTCAATATTTCTGCTCTCTTTCTGCACTTTAAATGGGCAGATTTTTTTCTGTTGTAGTTCTGTGTTGGACTCCTTGTATCCATTTGCATTGTTTCCCATGTGTACAGTGATGAAGCCTGAATGCTGTGTACTGGAGGTGAAAAGAGCAGTGAAATTAAAATATATGGCACATGTTGTAGTGATACTGCACTAGAACCAGCTTTCCACGTGTACAACATGTCAGAACACCACAAAGAAATGTGCATTGGTGTTTTGTCTTCCCCATTTTGTAGGGGAGGAAACTGAAGCCTAGAGATATTTTAATAACATTTTCTGGTGATGATTAATAGCATTTGCTGCCAGCAGTTCAGGAGTGTTGATTCTCAACATTTTTGGTTTTTTTAGCACCCTCCTTCCTAAAGGTTTTTCCTGGGAGGGATGGGGCAGTTGCCTTGGTTTGGGATTTGTTTTTGTTTTTCCTTCCAGATTTAGGCTCTATTCTTCACTCTGGTTGTTCAAGTGCTACATAGTGCAGTGTCTTAGTGCTTCAGTTGCTACCCTGGCTATTGTCATAGCTGCTTTCACTTCCTTGCCTGCTCTTCATGCATAGCTGTTGGGGCAGCAAAATAGCAGAGGAGAACAAACAGTCTTTCCATTTTGAAATAAACATTCCCTAATCTGGTATCCTTATGTAAGGATGAATTTTGCTTAAGGTCCTCTGCAGCACTTAAGCCCAAACTCTGTTTTTCCAAGAGAGATAATTGTAGATAATTCGACCCCAGTCCTCCTCTCTGACTCCCCCTCAGCTTCCCTGCAGCCTTTACCACAAAAATTCTTTCACTGGAGCCATATATCAGACAGTTCCTGTCTGTGGGAGAGGATTGCATGGTCTATGTATAGACCAAGTGACCCCAAATCTTTTGTAACTGAAGCAGTGAGATGCAGATCATCCTACTTCCTTAGGATGGTAGTGTCAAATCCCATTGAGCTCTCACTAGGAAGAAGGTGGTCCTTTGGATATTTGTCAGTCAATTCTACATTACTTACTCTACGATTCTAAAATGGAACAATATTAATCAAATAAACAGGCTTAAAGGATACCATACCACAACCTGTCTGCTAACTCAGGTTTACAGGAAAGATAAACTTGTTAAATGCATAACAATACGTATTTTTAACTTGTTTTGGAAATAACTGTTGAGGTCTTAGTCACTAATGGTTTTTTTTAACTCCTTCCATTAATGTGTTCCATTTCTCTTTTTTTTTTTTTCCCTCTCCCCAGATTCAGTTCGTCCTGACAATCTTCCAGACCAGCTGTGGTGTTGTTTGGCCATGTGCATTTCCTCAGGGCTGGCTGTATTTTCAGATTTCTTACATGATTTCTTTGATTATCCTCTTCACAAATTTCTATATTCAGGTAAAATTAACATTTGTCAGCTCTTTCTAGTGTTCTGCTGGCTGTATCTCACTGGAAAGCTGCTTACAGAAAGATGTACTTGAAATGCCCTTTTGCTATCTTCCATTAACATGCATATGGTTCTTGAAGTACTACACTTGTTGATCTACTCTCCACTTTCAAATCTTCTGATGTTTTGTATCTGTAATTCAGAATGATTAGTAGTTCCAGTAAGCAGAGTGGCACCAAAAAGTACCTTACCAGTGCAATTTTAAGGGAGAGGAAGAACCTTATGTAAGAAACAGCTTTCCAGTCTGAAATTGTTCATTGCTGCTTTTATAATGGGAAATGCTTGTTTTATATTGAGGGAAACTTCCTAAACTCCCAACATACAGAAATCTGGTTCTGGTTCACCTTTACAGGTATTTGTTTGTATTTTGGATTTTTATATGGAAAACTAGAGTTTTGAGTTGTGTTTCTACAAAGCCCATTTCATGTCTGAACAGATCCAGACTTGGTATGTGTTGTTCTGAGCAGTTCATAATCAGCTCTGTTCAAAGACGTAGCCTTCAGAAAATCAAACCAGCACACCCTGCTGCCCCCAAACAAACAAACTCTGTTACACATTTTAAATGTCTTTTGAGAGATTTGAGCATTTTGGTTCTGGTAAGAGTGATTCACCGTGGGAAACACTGCAGGCTTCCCCATCTTATCTTCTGGTACTTCTTAAAATCAGTCCCATGTTTCCTATAACTTTATGCATACGAACATGCTAATTAAACATGATAGTATATTCCAAATATTGCTTGGCTTTCTTCATCGATTTTACTCACATTTTAACTATTAACCATTTAACTTCCTTTCACACACAGCAATTTTGGGAAACATGATCTTGTTGGGCAGCTGAGCCCCTTTGAAAAAAACTAGCTTATGTATAGTTTTTCACTAATTTGTTTAGACAGAATCCCTCTGATCCTATTAGTCTTTGATTCTCATGTTGGCCAGTGGAAATTCCTTTCACATTTCTGTCTCTGAGCTTCCCTCATTTTTCTTGTTTACCTATTTTGTGTTCTGGCCTTGTTCAGCATACTGTCACCTGCAGTGCCTCAAACCTCTTCCTCACTTGCTATTTTGAGTATATTCTTATGCCGTAGTCTGCTCATAAATTCACTTCCCTTGTTTCTAATTTACAATTAACATAACACTACCATCATACTGCCAAGCCTTTTTCTTTTCAAGTGAACTAATTCTCTTGCTGTGATGAATGAAAGCCATAGTATAGTCTCATACACAAAAAGTGGTAGAGCCTGTTAGACTCTACCACCAGCAAAAGGTCTTTAAAAATGATGAATGCAAGTTTACTTTTGTGTTTCTAGAGTTACTGTGAGGAAGTGGTTATTTATATCTAATTAAGCAAAACCATGTGTCTTTCCCTATATTCTAGACTTACAACAAGAAGGCATCCTCGAGGAGGAAAGAGTATCAGAACGGCTCTGCGGCCACTGCGAATGGGTACACAAACAGCTTTTCTTCCCTTGAGAACAATGTGAAACAAAGGAAACAAAGGAAGGATTGAAGACCAAACTGAAAAACCATTTTGATAACCCCAACAACAAAATCATCTGATTGTAAGCACAATGAGAGTTGTGCACTAATACTCTAATGGCTACTGTAACTATTCCTGCCTAGAATAGTGTGATTTATGTAGGACTTAACCAGTGCAAACACCCTAGAAACTGTATACAGAACATAAAAGTAGGTTAAAGTTTAAAAATAATTCTGGGCTGTCACTGACCCTGCTATAGACTGTGGAAGGGAGTATTATCATATTATCCAACACTGCTGTTGCCTTACTAGTCAATATGATAGGTGCTGAATTATGATTCACAATTTGAAAACACTGTAATCTAAACCTCCATTTTTTTTACTATAGATCATGCATGTGACTGTAGAGGTAATTTGTATGATGCTGGTTTCAGTAGATAAACACACATGCCTTAAATTAAAAAGCAGGGCCCAAAGCTTAATACTGGTTTAAAAATTAGGGTATGTTTCAACTTTTCAGTTGACTGACTTTTTATTAAAAAGTCATTTAGAAGAATCCATTGATCGTTTTACTGTTCTGTATGTGATACACAGCGTTACGTATCTCTTACTCGATACAGTGAAATTGGAAATGGCACATTTAGTTTTGTATATTTGGCTTTAATTGACTAAACAGTCACAAACCAGATGGAAAAGTTATTTTACCTTTTTAATAGATCTTATTTTTTTATTTGAAGTATGTCACTAATGTAAAAGTAATTGGCGCTTACACAGTCCAGTAAGATTTAAATATTCTCTCTAAGGTTTTAGAGCATATACAGGGTGGACCCATCTATTCTTTTCACTTTTTCTTTTCTTTTTTTTTTCCTTTCTTATTTCTGAGGATTCTTAAATGCTAAATGAAGAATGGTTTTTAATATGAAACTGGCAGAGTTTCAAGTGTTATTACCATAGCCATATCCACATTTTAGCAGCTACCATTGAAGTCTGTGACATATCCAAAAGCGTATTTAAAAGTGGAGACAGAAAGATGTTTTTCTGATGGAATTGTATGTATTTAACTTGGTATTTGAACTGTTCTTCATGTAGCATATGTTCACTTTTAAAATGTGCCTAACACAAAGGTGGTTTTTTCCCAAACAAGCAAGTTTAAACGTTCAAGTCATGCCTAATGTTTTTTAAATGTTACTGAAATGTGCTGGAAATGTCTGTTTCTGTAATGTGAGTTGTCTATATCACTGGTAATGTTTTGGCTTGTTATCTGAGGATTTGGTTTGAGTGCTGGTTAAAGTTACTCCTTCTTGTAAAACCTTGCCTTGCACATACGAGGAGTCAGTTGCAAAGCCAGTATCTGTTGCTGGTATTCTGGTATTGCTGGTGTTGTGGTATCTGCCACGGTAGAGTTTGGCTTATGAATATTTTATTCATTAAGCTCTGAAAAATTGAATTGTGCAAGACATTCTGCTGGTCATTGCTCAAGTTAAACTATTTGGTTTTTTGATATTTATATAAATGCCAGTTTTAACATGTTTAATTGTTTTTAAATCTTTTTAAAAATTTTTGCACATCTCTTAAGGAATTAATAAGTTCTACTAGCCTTTTGGATTTTCATTCCTTGTTTTGAAGGAGACAGTGTCTTTTTATGTTTACATTATCAAAGCTTGTGTGTGTGTCTTCATTTCTAGGTACTGGTTTGCAGAGTCTTTACATAGCTCAGTACAGCAGCTATAATGTTCAAAATAGGCTGTCTAAATGTGCTAGAAATAAACCCTTGGCTCGTCTGAATATACTTCATTGTTAAGGTTTGACATGGTTTAATCATTAAAACACTTTTGATGATCTGTGCCTCAATTCTATGGGTTTGTACAGATTAATGCATTGCCCCATCCTGTGTCAGACCAAGGAGGGGCCACCATGATGGAAGAACAGCTGCAGATATTCAGAGACATTTGGTGTAGCAGAGATTCGGTAACAAATTCTTTACAGAAACCCGTGGCTGTTACTAAACACTGTTCCCTTGCCTGCCTGTAGAAATACTGGCCCGTGTGATGGATTAAGCCTCCCGCTGGGATTACTGACTCACTGAATACAGAGCAGCCAAAATAATTCCAAGATGATGAGTGCCTGGACCAAAGCTTGACATGTCTGAGAGGGACTTTCTGTCTCAGCTATCCTGTCTATAAAATGGGAATAATACCTCTCTCCAGAATGGGAGGTTTTTTGCAATTTCATTATAGCTCTCCTTGCCCTTAAGTGATCATTTTGGAGCCCTCTCCAACTTTAGTGTTTAATTAAGACATTGCAGCAATCCCAGATAGGTTGGTGATGGACTTGTTTGCTTCTAACTTGAAGGCTCTTAAAACAAGAATCATAGACCAGGGAAATGGGTTTTACACTTTGTGTGAAGGGCTCAGAGGTTTCATGCTATGCTGGTCCCCTCTGGGAGGGTGCTCTGAATGCCTGAGATGGTTGCTAAGACTGTTTCCTCTTCACATGCCGGTTCAACTTTGGAATTGAGTGTTTTTCTAAGTAAGGATCAGTAAGGTGCAGTTCTTTGAATAATAAGCAAAATCTGAGAAAAATCACCTTCACTGCTGTGCCAGTGGAGACTGGGCTGATGTGCTCCAGACCTCACCTTCAAGGTCAGTGGCTAAACATGATGGCTTTACCATTGTTTTGCACCATGTGGACCCAGTGACTGTCCAAAACTGGCAGATGTGATCTTGGGAACATGTATAGCATCAGTAGTATTCACACCTGCATGGAGAAGTTTGTGGCTGCTGGCCACTCTTCTATGCTCTCAGCAGCAACTGAAAAGCATCTGAGATGGGTCTATAGGGGTTAGATGAGGCAGCATCTTACCATAACTGATGGGCCAGGGCAGGAGCCTTGGGTCTGCCCACCTGGCTGAGCTTCCAGTGCATTTGCCTGACCTGGGACAAGTAACAGACTTTGAACTGCTTCAATTCCCTGATGACCTGCAGTTTTCTTAGCAGATACAGCTGTCATTGGTGCTTGGGATTATGAAAGTGTCCTCAGAAAGGACCTCCTGTGTTGTAAAGGCTGGAGAGATGAAAACAGACCAACTGCTGCCAATGGGATAGAGAGGTTTCATGTAAGGTTGGCTGAGGAAAATGAGACAGTTCAGTACCTATTTGCAGAGTGAATGAGCAAGCTTCAAACTGTTAGGTTAAGATCTTGTCCAGCTCATGAGCTGACCAGATCACTCCCTGTATTCAAGCCCTACAACCTGAGTGATGGAGAGAGAAGTGTTAAGCTTTTGTTAAGCTGTGAATGGGATAGGTAAGCTCAAGAGCCCAGAACACAGCTTTTCTTAGGGTGGTCCTGGTGTGAAGACCCCAAGTGCTGTCATAGACGTACAAGCCACCCCTGGGACTGGAGTCACTCGGACACTGGGATTCCTGAGCTGGCAGGAAGAAGAAAAGCAGAGGAAACTCTGGAATCTTTGTAGTTGATTGGGCGTTTTACTTGAAGCAAGGCAGATACTAAGTAAGCATCAGAGCTTCCGATAGGACTTCTGCCACCAAAACTGGGGCAAAGAAAGCCACACACCTAATGGAGAGCTGTTCTGGCAGTTGCTTCTGCCTTTGGTATCTCTCTTGATGCATAAGTTGGTAAAACGTGTGTCTCTTGTATGAGACTGGAATATATATTGTTGAAAGGTATGCATTATTCAAAAAAGATGTAAAAGTAAGATGGATGCTGAAGAAAAGTATGAATAAAATTGGAGGCCAAATTACTTTGACTGTGGGTTCTGCTGGAAATCCCCTCAAGGCAGTGCAGGAGATGATACAGATAGAACTCTCCCATTAGAGAAATGTGGCTCAGAGTTGCATTGGTACAGATTAACTTGCCAAGAATTACTGAACCAACAAAGGTGATTAGTTGTAATCATCAGGATGTTTCAAGAACTGGCTTATACAGCAAACCTGAATTCAATTTTCAACTTTTAATCCATTTAATTGAAATAGATGGATATACAAAGCAAGGTTCTATATTTCTCAATTTCAATAGAGCACATTTGGATGAGCAGGGGAAACTGGGTTCCCATGACACGACATGACAGTAGTAGAGGCATTAGATTTTAAGTCAAAGGTGCTAAAATAATCTTAAACAGAAAGGAGGAATGAAAGCAACAAAGGTCCAGTTTCAAAATAAAATAAAAAAGATGTGTTTTGTTTATAACAGTCAAGTTTGGATGTAGAGAAGGAGAAAAGAGAATTACATGTTTTATGTTTCAAGGATATATAATGTACATACTATATTTTCTATAGGAAGAATGTAGTAAGTGGTAGCTGGTAGACTTGATAGTCTGATTTCAGTATGATGAAAGGTTTCATAATAAATGGGAAGAATAGTTGAATACAAGGAAGTAAAAAGAAAATGGGAGAAAATGTAACACAGCTTTTCTTGAAATAATCACACCTGAATTATCCATACTGTTTTTTAATAAAAAGTACCATGTAGATAAAGGAAATAGATCTTCATCCATCTGGAATAGGTAGTATTTTTAATCTTGGAAATTATTATCTAAACTAGAGGGTGTGGTGACCAGCAACAGGATCCACGGACAAGCAAGGTCAGACCGATGAGCAATTGGTTTGTCTCAGTGCTTTCAGGCTGAACAGACCCCATTAAAAATGTCTTAGGATAGAACCTGGTATAAAATAGCAGGACTATTTGCAACAATATTTGGAGATGACAACATTAGGAAGCACTGTCAGTGCCAAGGAAGATTACATACCCTACAGCAACAACCAGATGACCTTGATGGCTGGAGTATGAGATAGGATTAGCATAAATCCCCCTTAGGCACAAGTAACAGAATTTCAGCTGTTCCCATGGGAGTTTTGGTTAAACATGACTGAAGAGGAGAGAAGGAAAGATATTTGAGAACCATCTGTTCAACAACTCATAGCTGCTAGTAGGGAAAAAAAAAGGGAGGGAAAAGTCTTATTTGTTAATTGGTCCATTTATAGTAGAAGGAGGAACGTGCTAGAGTGGGAGGATGAGGCTCTGGTGGGACTTCTTGTGATGAATACGACTGCTCTTAAGAAAACTGATTCTAAAAGAATGCACTGTACAGAAGAGTTACTGGGGCAGTCAGAAATGGAAAAGTCCTGCAAAACAGGTATTTAGCAAGAGCAGGAGGACTTGAGAAGCAATGTAGTTGCACCCAACACAGACATCACAACGGTAGACAATGTGAAGGAAAATGAACTATTGTAAGTGTGTGACACAAAACAAATGGGTGTAAGCTACCCAAGAGTCAGGCTAGGCTAGAAAAAGGGATAGGGCCTTTGTTCGTGGAGCATTTTTCCCATGCATAGTGTGAAGGTTTGGGGGATTGCTGTAGGTGGGGCACTGTCCACTTCTAAAGGTTGTAGAACCAGAGTGGGACTCCTGGTGTCCTGCTCTGCATTCTGCAAAAAGCAGCTGTTGGTGCCTCCGTGAAAGTACATTTAAGAAAGGGCAAAACACTGCTCAGCAGAGAGAGGAGTGAGGACAATAGTGTGAGAAACAGCCCTGCAGACACTAAGGTGGAAGAGGGAGGGCAGGGAGGAGGTGATTCGGGTGCCAGAGCAGATTCCCCTGCAGCCTGTGGAGGAGAGCGCATCAAAGCACATATCCACAGTGCAGCCCGTGGATGACTGCATGGTGGAACAAGTGGACATGCTCTGAAGAAACTGCAGCTTATGGACAGTCCACGCTGAAGCAAGTTTATCTCAAGGGACTTTAGCCCATGGGAAGGACACGCACTGGAGCATGAGTAGGAAGGAGCAGAGAGGAGCTGCTATGGGCTGACCACAACCACCCTCACACCACCTGGAGCAGGGAGTAGGTAGAGGGGTCAGGAATGAAGCAGTGAAACAGCCTTGGAAGAAGGGGGTAGGCAGAAGGTATTTTGGTTTTTGTCTTTGTTTCTCACTATTCAATTCTATTTAACTAGAAATAAATTAAATTATTTTTCCCAGAACCTGTTTCGGCCATGATGATTATTGCTGAGTGACCTTCCTGTCTTTATCTCAAACCTCAAGCTTTTCATCTTATTTCCGCTCCCAATCCTGTTGAGCAGGGGGAGAGAGCAGCTGGGTGGCTGTCTGGCAGGTGGCCAAGGTCACCCCACACCACCTGGGCACTTTGTCTTCTTACAAATCCAACAGTTTGGGCAGAAGGCAGCTTCCTTGATTATAAGGAAGGTCTACCAATGGCTGTGAGACACCACGGCACCTGAAGGCCATCGTGATACATCTGGAACTCCTGTAGTCTGGGAAAACATGCTCCCTGGACTGAAGCAATTGCTTTTTAAAACAAATTTATCTTGTTTTTTCCAAGTCTAATACATGTTAAAGCAACACCTCTTCCAGGAATCTGGCACATAATTCTTGGAAAGTTTTTAAAGGCAGTGGAGGAACCTCCTGCTTGCTGAGGGAAGGTACAGCAGTGGCACAATGTGTGAAGGAAGTCTATGTTGAGGAGAATTCCTCATGAGAGCAATCGCCTCACACCCTTCAGAGGCAGCTGGAGCCCCAGCTTTTCAAACAGGGATGGCCCAGCCATGCGACAGCAAGAAATGGAAAATCACACTGTTTGCATTTCATTTGGAAACAGGTGAGGCTTCAAGGGAACTGAATGTTTTGACATAAAAATGCAATTCCATACGAGTTGTCCACACCTGTGCATTTGCTCTTCTGAGCTGGGGTAACGGGGAATGCACGACCCCTGTGGCACAGTTGCACTTTTACTGCCTTAGACTTGTCTAAGTGGACATTCACCGTGTTTCCACTTGGATTAGCCAGCACCAGAGGTAATACTATGTGGTGCTAAACTACCTGGAGAAAGCATTTAAAGTGAAACCAAGTGAAATTTCTCCCACACATGCTGCAGCGAGATACCGTGGTATCCATGTAATTGAGCAGACATGCAGTGTCTCCATCCCATTTAGCAAGTGGGAAACATTTTCATCAACTGTTCTGTCTGCCACAGGAAGCCAAATGTTTACTAAATGCTACTAATTCAATTTTACCTGCTTTTGTAGGAAATCAGAATCTCAGCTCACCTAACAGAAATAGGAGCTTTTTGAAAATAAAATTGAAAAAAGAAATCTGTAGCCTATGCAGTTACCTAATTGCCTTGCTTCCTTTAAAATCAATGGTATCTCAGTGCTTTAGGGCCTTTCTAGATCTAAGTGCTAACACCTTTCTATATATTTAGAAAGGATTGCCTCTCTGAAAGATCTTCTGTTAATTTATCAATTTGCTTTGCTTCCCACAGCATTTGGGGTTGGAAGGGAGTGTGAGAGCAGCTCTTGGTGTGCTGAGCTAGTAGGGACTTGAGACATCTTCGATGCAAATGCACTTTTGCTCAGTGGAATAGTGATGAGTTTGCCAAAAAGCCCAGGAAATACCTCCCATGCATACAGATGGCATAACTATTATCAGCAAACTATTATCAGCTGTGTTTCTTTTTAAAATTGTACAGATTTTTGGAAATCGTCGTGAAAAAGACCCTTCTGTCCTCAGAAGTTTAAATAAAGGCTTAAGAAGTCATCTTTACATCTGACTGGTTTCCATGCTAAGTAGATTGGAAGAATTGCTGCCCAGCCCCGCTGTTAAAAAGCTATACAAGTAGATTTTCAAATGAGTGGGAACTCCTGAAACCAGACCTGGCAATTTGGGGATGGATGCTCTGCTTAGTTTCTCAGGGCTTCTTTCAATATGCAGTATTTGCCTAAGGCTTCCTTGCAAAACAGTAAAACCGAAATAATTAAAAACTAACTTACATTTGGTCAGAAAGGAGCAACATACAAGGTTTCAGAAGCCTCCAAAAGTATGGGGGCAACTATCTGGCTCCATCTGGCAAGAAAAAAATGATAATGTGAGATTTTACATTATGAAGTAGAAGTTCAAAGTCCCCAGGTGAGGTGACAGCGGGGGACAGGATGCTGCACCCTGCAACCAGCAACCGGGATTCCATAAAAAACTGGAGCTGACACCATGGCAAATATGCCAGCGACGATGGCGGATCAATATTTGTATCGTGATTCAGGTTTCACAGCCAGAGACCTTTTACTTGCAATTGCACTGTTCTTCAAAGACCGTGTTTAGCCCCTTCTTAAAAGAGGACTGGGCAGAAAGGTGTTATGTAAACAACTCCTGACCTGTATTGGAAACATCTGTACAGTAGTTTCTAGTACTAGTACAACTGATAATTGATTTTGAATAGCAGATACAAGAACAAACTAGCATGTGCTCTTTTATTTCACTCCTGCAAAGACTTTGTAATCAAGAGCACTTCCTAGTCTGGAAACAGGGATCATAAAGGAGGAGGAGATTAAAAGCAAGCATATCCTACATACTAGCTTTTATGATGCACCTGACCTTGATGGCACAAATAACCTTGGGAATGTTGGCTTTTGGGGAAAGCAAGAGCTGGGTTTTTTTCAAAGGATCAGAATGCAGATCTGTGTATCCTGATACCCAGGACTGCTTCAGAGCATTTTATAGGTAGAGCTGAATTTATGTGTTTAAGCAGGGAAGAAAAAAGGTAAACACTCCAACTCAGCCAAAATCTCAAATCAAATGTATTTCTATGCTAAAGATTAGCCTGCAATGGTTATTAGTATAATACATGGCCAGCTCTCCAGCACATACAAATGGCTAGTAATTATTTAATAGCATTCAGTATGCTTTATACTAGATAAATTTAGGTGACCAAACCCAAAAATGTCTGGCCTTGGAAGAGGACCATGAAGGCTGGTGCTAGGACAGCAGCTCCTCTGTATTACAGAAGAAAGCACCCTCCTTGCTCTGACGTCTCAGAATAACAGGAGGCTAGTTAGGAAAAAATGAGGAAATGGTTCACAGGAAAATATTCACAGTAAGCAGAGCACACACAAACTAAGCTAATGAGAAGACAGACTCTAGCAGGCAAGAAAGAAGGATGCTCTCATGGCAGTTTTGAGAAGAGGGACAGGAAGAGAAACTGGAGAGTATGAACTAAATTGCTCTCATTTTCAGCAAGGTGAGTGAGATTCTGCACAGATGAGAATGAACCACCAGATCAGAATTCTGATTAGCTGCAATTACTGTCTGTCTCAGCAGTAGGTGTTCGATGAACTCCCAAAACCATCCCTGCTGCCTGCAGAGCAGCCGCAGCTCAGGCTTGATGCAAGGGTAGGTTTCATTCAAGAAGCACTAAGAAACTCTACTCCATTCTTCCTTTGGCCTTATGTCAAATGGCCACATCCACCACCTGGGCATGGTTTTGCTTCTCAGAATGTTCATCTAGGTCGAATGATTACCAATTCCACTGGCAATTATGTTGCGCCTCTTCCTCTTGTCTGTACAGAAACCTGGTGCTGGACTTCCACCACACACAATGGTTGTGCTTTTCTAGGGGCACCTTCTGGACTAGGCTACCTGCTTATGTTTTGTCTACTGAAAGCTCTTCTGCATTTTATAACCCTTGTCTCTAGTCTTGATGGCTGTTGCTGAGCAGAATCACTTAAATATCTATAGAGGGAGAAGAAACAGGTTTGTCACCAGAAAGGCATGAATTGCATCCCGATATTGGTGTTGAAACAAGTGCCACAAATCTTCGTGGCCATGCTATCCCTTGATGCCTTTCAAATAGTGCAGTTTGGCTAGCTGTAGGTTGTGTGGGAACACCTCTCTCCTGACAGCTGGCCTCTGTCCTGGGCAATGCGAGCTCAGCACAACCTGAGACTAATCCTGGGGGAAAACTGAAATACAGCGGAGTGTGGGGGCAATGAAAGAGGAAGGGAAAGGGTTGCTGGTCTGCTTCTTCCCCTCAGTCCCACTGGCATTCCTGGGCCCATCCTCAGCACTGTGCTCTGCTGGATCACCCCCTGGGAAAGTGAAGATGGCCAGTATCTGGGAGCACGTTTTCATTCTCTCTCTCCTCGGTGATGCTCCTGCATTAATACACTGTCCCTTCAGATGCACTCATTGCAGCAGTCTGACAAGTTCCCTGGGAACCCTCCCCCAGGGAATACCATATCCATTGGCTGAACACCAGGTGTCACTGAGGCTTTAAGACAACATTTCCCTGCTCTTTATGTTAGCTGCTATTTTTCAGTTATTTTATTGAAAATATGGGCTTATTTCCCTATGGAAAAATATATCTCCATTTCTGTCAAAGTGATCTATAGACAAACACAGCACAAAAATATTCTGCTACAAGCAGTACAAAAACATAAATTGAAAGAAAACACACAGTCTTAGTGTCCAGAAACTTGTTTGATATTTGCCGTACTAAATCAGCTGCCTGCCTGTAAAAGCAAGCCTTGTCCTGTTAGCTGCTGAAAGATCAAATCACTTCAGTGAAGCAACTTTTTCTCAAAATAATGATCAAAACATATTTATGATTGGACCAGAAGTGCATTTTTGTTGCAGAACTATAATAACTTTGCTGACTATTGAGATGTGGGTTCCTCTCGAGGGAAAGGTTAAACGTTAATCATTCATGGTATAATGTAAAGAAACCAGGTCATAAGGAGACTGAACACATTCTAAAAATAATGTAATCTGGTGGGGAAATGAAGAGGTCTGCAAGATGCAAAATTAGAGAACACTCTGGCCTGACTCTTTTGTCCTTTGAAACTGAAGATCCCAGATCAAATCCTACCTGGGTTTTAGCAGCATGAGAATGGAATATGTAAGGGTAGCATCCCATGTTTGACTTTTAATTGAGTGAGGCTGGATACACAGCCCACTAATGTTCAGCGGGGGTGACCTTTTTTCCTCATTCCACTGGGCTTTTAGGCAATTTGAGGTATTTGGAAGCGGCTTGTTTGTTCTTAAGATGTCTGAAATCTCAATTGCCCTCCCTCTTTGAGGACGCCTATTGGCAAAGCACCTGTGTTTCTGGGTTCTCTAACAGAGACCACTGAGACTCAGGGAGATGAAGAGTAAAGTGGGGGACAACTCACTGCTCTCTTCAGCTGCCTGAGGGTGATAAAAGAGGAGGATGAGTAGAATCTTCTTGGAGGGGCACAGCAGAAGATCAAGAGGTGCAATGAAAGAACAAATGCATACGTTGCAGCAAGGGAAATTCAGATTAAATGTAAGGAAAAAAATCCTTCACAATGAGAGCAGTCAAAGTTTGGCACAGGCTTTCCAGAGAGGTTGTGGAATCTCCATTCTTTGAGATGTTCAACTGGTGGGGCCCTGAGCATCGTGCTGTAACTTTGAGGTTAGCCTTGCTGTGAGGTAAGTGATCTCCAGAGGGACCCTTTATCCCAAGCTATTCTGTGATTGTGGCAGTGCAGAGAGCCAGAGGAGACAGACATCTGAGATCTAGTTTATGGGTGGAAGCAACTGCAATAGCTTTGCTACTCCGAAAAAGTGGAATGCAGTTCCTTGGACTCAGCCCAAGCCAAGCATGCCCGAATGGTTTTTGCTGCAGTGGAAGGCCAGTGACAGCTTTATACCATACGAACCATAGATGAACCCTGAGAGTGACTAAGAGATAGCCTGGTTTGTAACCAGCACTACTGAACTACCCCATTAGTAACCCAGTAGTGCTTATGTGTTCCTCCTTCCTACAAGGATTCAGTCTAATAGAGAACTGGGCTTTAAAGAAGGGGAAGTTATAAATATGAAATAGAAAACAAAGCTGAAAGAGAAATGTCTTGCAAACTTGTGGATAAAGGAAGAAAATGTTGCCAAGGGCTTGCAGGTAATGTTTTTGGAATTTGTTTCTCCAAGGAAACAGCCTGCTATCTCCTATTGAGGGAAATAAAGGCATTTATCAAAGGTATGTTGGTCTTCTTCATCCATGTTCGGTTGGATCACAGCTGGGGGAAGCTGCCATTCTTTGAGACAGAATCCTGGCTGATGGAACCTTCAATTCTCTGTTACTGATTACGTGGTGTGCTAAACCATGCATGTCAACTGTTCTTAAGCTGGCACGCCTTTCAGTCCTGACTGTCAATAGTTGCTGTCTCCAGGCTTCAAGTGGTGCAGAAGACAGCTTTGTTCCTGCCCTGGGACACTCTGTCCTCCTGCTGTGTCACAGCCCCGAGGGAACATTGCTGACTCCTACCTGTAATTGCCCACAAGTGGCAAAGTCAAAGACTCCCAAGGTCAGGGAGCTCCAATCATTCTTAATGGGGTTTTGCCTTTTTTTGGTTTTGGGTTTTTTTTGGTTTTTTTTTGGCTCTATTCTCATTCTATCCACAGGCTGTAAAATACACAGATCTCTAATGCTGTTACGAAAGTAAAAGCACATGAAGAAAGACAAAGAGGACGGTCGGGGGCAGAGGGCAGGTTGGGCGCGGTGCTCACCCTTGAGCTCGGGGACTGAAGTGACTCACTGATACAGCAACGCGAAGGCAGGGGGAGCCTTTCCAGCATTTCCAGCTAGCGACATCATTTATTGTAGTGAAATGATTCAGTGACCTTAAGAAGCAGCCAGAGGCTTTCTCTGGAGACTACTGGCGAGGCAAAATAACCTAATAGATGGGAAACTGCACTGAATACATGTTTGTTTTTTTTTCTTGGTCCTGTTAATGATCTCAGCACACAGAGCCAATTTCAGCTCTCTGAAAATAGTTGGCAAGTTGTTCATGAGATTTTCCAATCATTTTAGGGCTGGTACTCAATTACCACTGAAAAGTATAAAGCATGTTTTAGCTGTGTAAGTTTACTTTCCAAAGTAATTTTTGAGACTTTTTGTAACATAGCTGTCCATTTCTTATTTCTTAAGGTCACTACATAGCATTTTCCTCTAAAAAAATAAAAATCCGCCCTCAGGCAAAACTGGAAAAACACTGTGTATTTGGGCACAAACTGCACAAAGTTTGTAGCAGAAAGAAGCAATTCAGACAAGCAGTGTTTAGGTGACTTTCAAAGTTTGTTACTCCCAACTTTACAATTCTGGAGTATTTTTTAAATTTCATGCATCTGTGCTAAATATGAAGACACAGCACATGAAACGGGAGCTAGTTACATCCACGAGCAGGCAGTGTCTGTCCATAAAACAGCTTGAACACCTTACACACATCCCTTTCAAACTAGTGCTTAGGGATTGTTGCTTCCAATTCCCACTCCATTCAAATGGGTATTTTCCCTTTTGCAGCTTAGGTGACATGGTGATGCCCAAAGTTATGCTGGAGCACCCCCAGCACCGTAGGGCTCTCCGTGCCATCTCTGTGGAAACTGCTGATTTCTCAGGATCCTGAAAGTCAGGCCAAGTCTCCTGCTGTCTGTAGACTGCAGCAAAGCTCTGGTTTCAGACTAACAAAGGGCCAATATCGAGAAAGAAAGGAAAGCAGGAAAACTGACCCTGTCAGCTGAGTGCCCCGCAGCATTTTAAAAAGAGGTACTTACTGGGCCTGTTCAGCCAAGGAAGGGCTCAAAGATGGTTGGAAGTAATTTTACCTTGTGAACAATCTCTACAGGCTGTCAAAGACAGTGACAGAAAATGGACCAGGGCAATGTGTAAGGACATGTTGTGCATCTTGCACCTGCACAAAGTGTGGAAAGGAGAGAGGGTTTGCCTGGTGAAGAGGGAGAAGTGGGAATTTGTTTCTCACCAGGGTGCAGGCAGCAAGCTTTTGAAGAAGTTATGAAAACTGCTGGTAATTAGAACACTGAGACACCACTATTTTAGAAGCAGTCTTGAAGTTGTAATTCCTCATCTGGAGCTTTCCAGATTAATTTGCTGCCTTTTTCAAGGTGAATTAGAGTCATGCACATTCTGGTCAAGGAACTGACAAGAACATTTTGACTTTTTTTGTTGTTCTCCCTTTGCAAGAACTTCTGCTTAGTAGCCTTGAAGGTAATTGGGAAGGGAGAAGGGTGTAAAAAGCAATTTTCACTTGTCTATCAACAACAATAATAATGGTGTTTTTTCCGTAAAATGAAGTGATTCCCAAAGAAGCCAAAATCCAGCTAGAAGAAAGGTAACTCAGAAAACAGCAGTAAAATTATTTTGATATCAGTGCTTTGGAGTGAGCTCTCCAGCACCACAGGTCCATTGTTTCTGACCAAGCACACAAGTTCCCTGTCTGCTGCTGCCTCTCATTCATTGTTTTCCTGCTCCTGATGGCCCCACAGAGGGGAACTGGTGCCAAGGTCTTGGATTTCAGGACAGTTGATGACAATTTGCATTTGGTCAATGCACACCATGCTGTACCTTCTGTCCTTGATCTCTGCTATTCCATGTCAGTGCCAGTAGCAAGGTCCCTGGATCTGTGGGACCAGGACCCCGCTGCACAGTGCCCTCCCTCACTGTAGTCACAGACACAAGTCCAGAGGCTTTAGTTTAGTAACGACCTGGGCAGAGAAGCTGCTGGGCTTCATCTTTGTGAAGGACAAACAGACAAGCAAAATGCAGAGAAAATGAAAGACAGGCTTGTCCTGTGCTCATAGAAGCATGAGGTGTAAGGAAACCCAGTGGTACTTATCAAACTCCCGCTGCAGTTTCTGCCACAGCATGACAGTGGATATGTAGGCAATCACTGGAGTGTGTCATCAAATTACCCAAAAACTGCTGCACCGTGTTATTAGATATGCTGAACACTGTACTGTATCTAGTTTCAAAGGCAGAGTCCATCTTCTGAGGGGGCAGTGGTTTGCTTAGAGCAGACACGGAACAACCTGCAATACCGTGCCTCTCGTGTGGGTGGACTTTTATAGCAAGGCTGCTCTGACATTTGTCAAACTCAGCGGAAACACAGAAGGAAATTCTCCCGTCATGATGCAGTGCCAGACAGAAAAACTACAGCCAGCAGAGCTAAATAGCCTCAGAACAGCAACCTTGTAATGCAGCTGCACAGCTCCCAGTACCTAACCAGCTAGCTTGCTTTGTAGAGACAGACCCAGCTTTTGGTGAGCTTGGGGTTCAGGTCACAGGAGTGCCTGACAAGTTAGTCAGTCATTCTGCAAACATGACTCAAGCAAGGCAGGAGAGGGGAGGTCAGCCTCAGAGCTAAAGAACAATGCAGGAATCCCAAGCTACTAGTTTTGCTGCCTATTATTCTACATATAAAAACAACTTGGAAAAGGTGTAGGCATTGCAGACACTGCAGTGCACTCTCCAGTGGCGAGATAGGTGAGTGTGGGTGGGGAAAGTGGGGCAAGGGTTGTGGCATGGGGAGCAATGCTGTTGTCATCACCTGTAGAGAATTCATGTGTTAGCATGTGAGGACCTTTGCTGCAGTAGAGAGACCAGTGGATTTTTAGAGAAAAAACTGTTGTCTTGTGCCACTGGATTACATGATTGAACTCACAGGTGTCCTAATATGAATCCAAGCTAATGAAACAAGGCCTGCAAAGTGCCTACCATAGCTAGAACCAGGAGAAAATACAGGGAGAGTGCACAGGCCTTCTGTAGAGGAAGGAAAATGTCAGAGTCAATTCCTTCCCATGGGGATACTGTGGGTGTCAGACACCAGCTCAGAAGACTGAGAAACTCAGTCAGGCCCCCTGCTCTTAGGGGAGATACAATGGCAAGGACAGGCAAAACTTATAAGAAAGCAGATTTTTTTAAAGCCAGTCTAGAGAAAGAGACACTTAGAAATGCAGTAATGTGATAGATGCACATTGAATGAGAAAAGAGCACGTTAGTCATAATGTTGACAAAGAAAGTGGCAGTAATTGTTGCCTGATCAGTACAGACAGAGGCTGCCCATGTGGGTGGACATATCTGTCTGGAGCTTGTTTCCAGTGCCCATAAGGCAGAAGGGCAGCTGGCCCTCACAGGTTTTGCTAAGTACCTACATAAATAACTGCTGGAGACTGCTAGGAAGGCCAAAGAGAAAATGTTTGCATAGAGGATATTGGAGCAGCTTTTGTTGGATTGCAGCAGATGAGGCCAATGGCATGGAGGGACCTGAGGAATTTCAAGATGTGACAAAAACCATATGAGTAAGCTACACCAGACTGCCAAGCTTAGGCTTATAGCTGGGATTCCTCTCTCCTAAAAGCAACAGAAATAGCAGCTGGAATCAAACAGATAGTCAAGTGTAATCTGGCACTTCCCAAACTGTAATAGATCTGATCTTGTGTCACTGTTTCCACCAATCCTTTGGATACTGAGTCCAAACTAAGGGGAAGACTATCTATGATTTTTCAGGAATAAAGCAAGCTCTGCCCTGTTGCAAAGCAGGTGACCAGAGCAAAACTCAGTTTCACCTACGTGATGGGAGTTGGTCAGGCTGTGGAAAAGTTCCTCTCACTCTTGAAAGTATGGCAGATCAAATTAGTTAAATAACTCTGCCTGAACACTTGAGTCTATGAGATAATGTAGTCTATAGAAAGGGGAGCATGTATAGCATCTCCACAGCAGCTGATTATACCAGAAACTGTGGCTGTTCTGAAGTTAGGATAAGATTAACTGACAGGAATTTGTTTTGGAATTACTTTAGCTGAGGATGGATTCAGTGGACATGACACTCCACCTGACCATGCAGAAAAGCAGCACGTGCTGTCAGAGGTATCAGAAATGAGTTGGTTCCTACAACATAAAAATTAGAATGCATATTGCAACAACAGAGTGGGAACAAGGAAAACAATAATCATAGTGAGATACCAAATTCCTGTTCTGAAGCAGATGGACATGAAAGACAACTTATTTAGCAATTACACATTCTTTAAATCACAAAAGGGAAAATTACAGAACTGCAAGAAAGAGAAAAGCAAGTGTCAATCCACCAGATGAGATTTTGCATGTGTGCAATGTTCATGACAGGCAGAACTGAAAAATTAAATGTATTCACACTAGATGGCAAAAGCAAGATGAGAAATGGAATGTCAGAGAAAGAGACAAAATGAGTGAATGCATTAGGCTTTGAAAACTAGCAAAATAAGAAAGCAGAATGACCATAAATTAATTTTTTTAAATTACATCATAATACTGTCACTAAGAGATTGTAATAGTTAAGTATATGACCCACAAAAAGCATCCCACCTAAAATTTTAGATAATCCATAAAACCCAGTGATTTCAGTTACAGCATGTGAATTTATGATCTTCGTGGAAAAAAACAAACAAACAAAAAACTCCAAACAAACACAAAATCAAAATGAATACCAAACCCACCCCATTATATAAACCCCAATATATACAGTGTATACAGTCAGGAAGACCACAGAATATTCTGAATTGGAAGGGACCCACAAGGATCATCGAGTTCAACTCTTAAGTGAATGGCCCATATGGGGAACAAACCCACAACCTTGGTGTTATTAGCACCATGCTTTAACCAACTGAGCTAAAACCAAAATTTAATCCAGACTTAAGTTTACAACAGCATCAGTGCTGTTATACTACCTTGCTGGGTTTGCATCTGTGGAATGGCTACCATGAATTTTACCCCAGGAGGTAAATATGATGTCTAGAACACCACATGCTTTGCAAAGTTTTTACTATGTTAAGTGAAAAAAATTAAAGAGATAAATAAAGTGAATAAAAATCTAGACTTCATTACCAAAGCACTAGAGCTTGTAGTTTTAATAAAGAACTGTCAAGAAATAAAGTAAATATGTATTTGCATACACTCAAGCATCCCAAATAGGTGATTACAATTATTAAAAAGAACTCAGGTCCCAAACCTTTCACTTGGAGCTATGTTCTTCACGTGGAAGGAAAAGATACGTTTGTAGTAGTTTATGCCAAAACACTGCCCTGAAGAGAGGAAAAAAGGGTCCCAAAGGACTACTGGTAATATTCTGTTCAATAGGAAGTCATTCAACTAACAGGCCAGCAGCTGAGAACATTGCCTGGGAGGAAATGCACAAGTGGAGGAATATCAGTTTCCTCAAGAAGAGGGACTTACTGAGTTAATTTCTGAATTTAGATTGTATATATATTTGTTTTGTCTTATTTTTCCCTATTTTGTCTCCCTCTCCCCTTTCCCTTCCCCTTGTCCCTTACTGGGGTGGTTTGGGGGTCCCTGTCTTGTTGTGCCTAGTATATAAATTTAATATATGTAAATATATATATTCCTTCAATTTTCTCTTGCTGCTTTTTGCCGTTTCGGGAGAGGGAGGGGGGAATCTTTCTTGTGAGGTTTGGCTGTTGGCAGAGAGCCAACCCGAACTTTCACACATGCAAAGGCAAACACCTGCAGTGGAGGAGAGGCAGGAGAGCTCCCATCAGCAGGGAGAAACTTTCAGGGTCCGGGAAAATCCCTCACTTGAAGGCAAGGCACAAAGGCAGCCGTGGGAGACAGTGCAATATAGGCTGTTGGTGGGACAGGTGACTCAGCCCATGTAAAGGTCCACTGACTGCACCTGAGGTGACTTAGAGCTTGTGACTGCTGAAAGATGACCCCAAAGAGCAAAGGGAAGACTGATGGGAGCGCTGAAAAAAGCACATTCTTCATGTGGTGGTAAAAAAATACAAGAGCCTGACTGCTGTGTGCCAGGTGACATCCACATGTTCCTGGTGCCAGCCACTGTCCTTCAGCAGAGCTGGGCAGCCAGACAGCGGTGGGCAACCCTGGCAGCTGCTCTGCAGGGTTTGCACAGCCCTCTCCAGAGCAGGAGCCTGAATGTAAGAAGCTTTTTACGGCTTCAGGGCTTTTTCCAGCCCTTGATCTCCTTGTAATGGCTGCTGAAGAACTCCTGACATCTATCTGTCACTATTATCTGCCAGACTGTCCTTCCAAATAAGAGCTTGCAGATTATATTGAATTGATTTAATCTATAGGCTCACGCATATTTGTAATATACATAATTTATTTTATAAATTCATAATCCTTTTCCTAAATGGTCAACAACAAGTATTTCTAAGGAACATGGAAGAAATCTTCCTAAACCTTACTTGTTAAAAATTTTCAAAAGTCATAAAATACAAGGCTTAATATCTCTTTCTACATGCATTATAACATATTTCAGAAGTTATATGGCTGTAAGTATTAAATAGCAGATCTGAAAATACTGTTTCTTTCCTGTTTTTCATTTTGTCTTGCTTAGTGTTAAACCTTCCTGGCAGAGTAGAGCAACACTAGTAGTAATGCTGTAGCATAAGAGTCTAAAGAGATAAGTGTTTGTAGGGAGAAGGAAATAGTCTTCATTAGACAAACTGATACTAATAATATAGTGATCAAAAATGCATTTCTTTGCCTTGTTTTTGAATTTACCAATTGTTTTCACTTTGCTCCTGGGCAGTTAAATGAGAAGCACTTCCCACGCCTTCTACAACCTTCTGTATTTTAGGTAATATTTACAGTGCCCTTGTTTATATGTCTCTTTTCTAGAGTGAACAATCCCAGCTTCTGTGGATTTCTTATGCCTCAAGCCCTTCCTTTTTCTTGGAAAGACTGGTCTTTTTGCAAAGTATTGTACATGAAAAATCAACTGTGGTCTATGAATTGGCAATACCAGTTGATTGTATGGCTCCTCATACTTTATGTATGCCAAAGGCTTGGTTCTCTTTGTCTGACACCTTGTGTTTGTGGAACTGTCTCAGTTACTTTGATGAGTTAATTGAAAGCAGTTCTATAAGATAAAAAATACTTTAAATAGTATCCTTCAAACAGGAATTATTGGGAGGGAAGGGGAGAGGAGAGGAGAGGAGAGGAGAGGAGAGGAGAGGAGAGGAGAGGAGAGGAGAGAAAAATGTATTTCAGACCTAACAAGTTGCAAAGCAGCTACATTTTAGTAATAATCAAAGATACACACATAACATTCAAAAATGTGATATGTGACATCATTCTGCAATTAGTGCTCAAAGATTTTGATACTATTTGAGCCTTTGCCTGCAAGCAGCTAAATACATATGATTCTCTCTAACTTCACTTTTTTCTGTGTATTATTATGAAATTACCTGTGTATTTCATTAATCTTTAAGGTAATATTTAATTATTGTTTTATCTCTATCAGTATAGCATAAAGAAGAAATACTCCATTTTCTCTAATGAAGAAAATTAAAAATCGATTTCCAAGCCATCTTATTTTGAACAGTAACGTTAAAAGCAATGAGACTATCATTTTGGATTGTGTAACAAATCATTTCATGTTTTAGAGCACACAATAGTCAAGGGTCATTTGTTCAGCAAATTGAACTTGTTTTCTAATGCAGGTCATATTGTTTGTCCTGACTTTCACATCTTTATCTTTCTTGTAGCACAGTATGAAAACACATGAAGACCTGATGTTTCTTACAGCTGTTTATATGTCTGAGTGGTCATGTTCCCTTCTCCTCTGGTGTAACACCTCATTTGAACCTGCTCCAGGAACAGCCTCAGTTCAGATTCCTGAGCACGCCCTTGCTGCCTCCCAGGCACCCCTCTGTGAGAGTCTTTTCCCATGGAGGATGTTTGGCTTCTTTCTCCCCACTGCCACAGTCTGAGCCATCACATGGGGCAGTGGGACTCTGACTGTGCTACCAGAGCACCATGCAGCCAAATGTCTCAAGTGCTCTTCCTTTAGAGGTGATAATACAACATGAGAAATTAAGATCACAGGTATATTATAAATAGGTAAACTAAGGACATGAAGGCTAAACCACTTTCCAAGGACCATACATATGCAGAGATGGAAATAACAATAAAAGAAATTATTCTTAATAAAGTCTAGGAAATAAAATTGCATCAAGTCGATTTAACTTCTGCCACTACTCAGTAGTCTTTAATAAATCCTTAATGGTGTAACTACAGTGACCTTCCTGAAAAAAGTAAAGCTTTCCCAGTTTCCAAGAAGAGAAAACTGATTTGCCTTTTGTCTTCTTAGCAAAAGGAACAACATTTTTCATGCATGGGATCCCTGAGGATCAACCCCAAAAACATCACTATATTATCAGCCCTGTGTTCAACACAAAACAAAAACACAGCCCCCATAGTAGCCACTGTGAAGAAAACTAACTTTACTGCAGACAAAACCAGCACAATAGGTTATTAAGCTTGTCTAGTACCGAAATTCAGAATAGGGCAACCACCTGCTTTATAAGATTTCAGGCAAAACCTGTTGGTTTTAACAAACATACTTTGGTGGGTTTTTTTCTTCAGTCTGCCATTGAGATAGGAAATTGCAGGTAGTCCAGTCTCCTTTTCTACAGTTCCCTCATGCAATTGGTAAGCTCTCAGATACCAACAATATTTTAAATGGTTGAGCACTACTTCACCTGAAGTGATAAAGCAGACCCTTCTTGTTGCTTACCTTTGTCACATGCAATGCACAACGTACCTAATGGGTGGGCAGCGACTCAAAGGCCTCTTAAAAGCTGCAGAGCTTTCAATGAGTTTGGCTCTGGAAATATTGAGCCAGAGTTGAATCAGACACACAAAGAGCCTGTGAGCAGAATTACATGACTATAAGCTTGGTATGACAGGAGATCGAGCAAAGGAAAACAGATGACACAGGCACGATTTGCTTGCCGCAATTGATGTCTCTGTAACATCACAGGCTATCTCTAAGCTATATTTTCCACTGCCTTGCTGGCTTGCAAAACTTTTAATGGAACAAGTTTTTCTGGCAGAAGAACACTGATTTTTATCTTTAATGAGCAGCCTCTCTATCATTTAGCTTCAGGAAACAGCTTCCTGGTTGTAAACTGCTTGAGAGTGCTGACAGCCAGGCAACTTCAAAGGCAGCCAGGAGAGACTTTCTTGCTAACTTTGGGAAGGAATTAAAAAATGCTGAAGGGTGCAGATGAAACTGCTATGGAGCAGGAGGACTCTGCTTCCCAACATGGAGAAATGACAAGTTGGGATATCAATGACATCAAACTTCCCCAGGTATGTCTGTGTCTTAGAATTTTATTTAGTTCTGACCTGTCATCTCCACCACTGATCTTAAATGCTTTCTCAGTCATCTGTGCCTCATTGCCTTTATTCTCTTTTTCACTTGAGGTGTGGAGCAGTGTTTTACTGAAAAGCTAGAAAATATTGACCTTTTCATGCATTTTTCCTTAAAGTTACTACTGAAAGAGCTGTTGATGCATGAAAAAATTAGCAATGCTGCAGACACATTGCTTTTCTAGCCCACTGGTGGATGAGGTGCAGAGAAAGCAGAGGGAAAAAAAGTTACCTTCTGCTGTGGCCATTCAGTTACAGATGTCCTGGACTTGGTTTTTGCTCTGAGTAGTACTTTATGAGAAGGGAACACAGCACCCACAACTGCCTTGTAACAGTGGGTGCTCAGTCTCACTGCAGATCGGGCTCCAGGCAGACGGGCTGTCTTCCCACATGGAGATGACAGGCTTTCATGAGCACCTAGGAAAATCTTGCTTTGTGTTTGCAGAGGTTTGCTGAGAGGCAGAATAGTGATCTTTGCCTGCCTCTGCCCTTTTCTAGTGCTCTTATCTAAAAGTTTCAGCCACGCTCTCCAGTGAAATCCCACACACCCTGCACACCAAGGTCACCTCCCTGTCCCTCACCTCAGCATGTTTCTGCCAGATTCCTCCTGCTGCAGTCCTTCTGCACCCAGCTCTGCTCCTCACCTCCCAGCCCTGTCTTCTTGCTGGATCCCAGCCTCTTCCATACTATACCAGTGCTGTTTGCCCAAAGCCCCCATGTTTCAGGATGTCTCCTTCCCTGTCCTTCACCTCAAGGTCACCTTCACCTGCATTTCAGTCTGGAGGCTTCCTTGACACCCTTTCCCACACTATCCAGTGGCTACCAAGGGAGCATGGGAGTTGATGAGAGTCGATTGATGTTCTTACTGCTGTCATGGATCTCAGTGGCTGGGATTAGGAATTTAAAGGAAATTGCTACTAAGCTTTTGTACCCCTTACAAGACCTTTTCCCTCAAAACCATCAGCAGGTATATCAGGTGCTTTATAGCTTACTGCACTTTACTGTGTTGACTGTACCCATTGAGATGATGTGCGTTTGGTCCTTTGGAGTTTTTTTTTCCGTTTTATTTTTATTGTTCTTTATTGTGTTGTCCTTGGGGGGTTTTTTAGTCCATAGCAGTGAAAATACAACCTGACCATGATGTCAGGTTTTTTTGTTTTGGACTTCAGAAAAATCCCTGTGCAAATCTTTCATGGCAGTGAGGCCAAAACGAATCAAAGTACAGGACTAAAGACTTACAAATATGGACAGAGTCTCTGTCTGGTTTTGCCCTTTTTCCAGCAACTTGAGCCATATCAAGCCAAGTGATTCAGTGTAACACTGCTTTGAGCAGACTGAAAGGCAGAGCAGGATCTCTGCCATGAAAGCAAACAGAGGTTAGCCAGGCGGTGACTGCTTCCTGCAAGGAAAGTCTCTGCTACTTTACATCAAGCATCTCACCTTCCTCTCCCGAGAAGGTCCTGCACTGAGCTGGACCCATGGGTGAGTGAGAACAACCTCCTGGCCAGGCCTTCCTGATGCTCTGGGGCTTGTGGGAAGCCACAGGGAACTGTGTTTTTTCTGCCTTTCCTCCCCAGCATCACCCCCAGGTTAGAGGACACTCAGCAGAGGACCAGCTCCTGCTGGCTCTTGCACAAGCTCTTCTCTTTCCCAGCCTAAAACATGGCTTGATTTGGTCTTCCCACAGGATGTAAGACAAATAGACTGGTTTCAAGAATGGCCAGATTCCTATGTAAAGCATATCTACAGCTCAGAGGACAAAAATGCTCAGAGGCACCACAGCAGCTGGGCAATGAGAAACACCAACAACCACAACTCTCGCATCTTAAAGAAGTCCTGCCTCGGGGTGGTGGTTTGTGGCAACGACTGCTCAACTTTGGATGGAAGGAAGATCTACCTAAGACCAGCCATATGTGATAAAGCCAGGCAAAAACAACAGCGTGAGTATGAACACGGCTGTTCATTAGATGACAGCTCGTAAGTGAACTCAAAAGAAATCGAAGTATTGGATATCCTCTGGATTATCCAGCCTTCCTTCTGCCATTCCTTATATTCCAATGAAACTCCTGGTTTGGAACATTTTGCATTTCTTATTGTTTAGGAGTACTTGTCTGCTTGTTTGTTTGGTTTTTTTTCTTTTTTCCCTAATCCTTTTTTCATCTCTGTTGCTGATGGTTAGGGATTCTTGACAGGCTGCTGAGAGAACAGTGCAGTGCAGGGCATCTTCCTGCTGTGCTGTTCTTGCCAACCTGAATATTGACTTCATTATTGCACTGGCCCAGGAGTAACTCAGGAGGCAAGTCTTGCAGGAAAGAAGTTGCTCATAAACCATGATGACTGGAAAATAGGCCTCACAGTCACGTCACTGGAGCAAGACAATACAAACAGAGAACATGAGCTGCACGCACAGTTTTTAACGAGACCATTCCAAACAATTGTGATTGCTCAGTAGAGCTAGCACATCCTGATTTCTGGATCTGACGTACATTTTGGCTAAAGAAAAGTATTACCCATGCACTCACTGAGGCCAGAACAACATCCTCTAGAAAAGTCAAGACAAGGAACAAATTTGACATTCCAAACACTGACAAGAGAAAAACAACTAAAACTGGTCATGATAATAAATTATAAAATTGTAATAAAGTTGTAATAGAAATAATTGTTGACAGTTACCTTTAATAATGGACAGAATAAGGGCAATTATTAGTTTGTTTATATTGATTTTTGCTTATGTCTGAAAGCTTTTTGCAGTTTTTCTCAGTGTAGTTTCTGAGCCCCAAACCAGAAGTGGTAATCCACCACCAGTGAGCCACTGTATCACATGGGATTCATCTGATCACTGTTGCATAGAAAAATGTTTCCTACTATCTTTACTCCAGGGAAATGCTGTCCAAACTGCAATGGACCACTGCGGCTCCTTTCCTGCCGAGGCCATGGGGGCTACCCAGTTACCAATTTCTGGAGGCATGAAGGCCAATTCATATTTTTTCAGGTTGGTATAAAACTACGTAACATTATGCAAATTAATTTTAAAGACTAGTTTTGTAAGTTTTATTAAGGAAATTTTTTTGTTCCAACAAATAAGGATCATTGAATATGACAAGGTCAAATGGCTGTAAGGAGAAAAATTTTCACAAAGTCCTAAGCAACCTGATATAACTCTGAAGTTAGTCCTGCCTGAGCAGGAGGTCGAGCTAGACATCCAGAGGTCACTTCCAGCCTAAATTAGCCTATACTACTGTGAGTTTACAGCATAATATAATTTTTATTTAGGCTCCTGGGAAAACACGTTGATTTTGAAGCATCTTGCCTCAGGTACCTAGGAACCAACAAATCCTCAGAAGCCAGAAATACCAGGTTATCTCTTCTCCTTCTGCAAGGCATCATGCATAAGCATGAGGCTATCTTGGAGCAGAAATTGGCTGTACCCAAGGGATTGTCTATAGGAAATGCCATCTCTGCTTTATATGTAACTTATATCTGGGAAACAGTGTATGCACGTCTTTAAATAATAGACATTATTGCTGGAAGCTGTAGTCCTAGTTTAGTACCAGAACCACTGAACTGTCTCCTGCTTTCCAGTCTTTCACTTGTGTGCATGCTAAATAAAATGAATTCTCAGTGGAAACTAATGGAAATTCATGATAAATGGGAATTTGATAAACATGTCTAAAGTGTGAGAAGAATGGAAATAACTGCAGGGACACTGTAGTTAAGCTGCAGAAGACCTTGTGGTTTCAGCTGGGGCTCTAGTGTGCAGAGTGTCTTCTACACATAAATGTGCTGCACTGGTTTTATGATTTCAGGGAACTTCTACCCCATGCCACTTTATCTGATATATGTTTGTTACTTGAGCTCACATTAAATAAATCCTATTAAATGCAAAGCATTAAAATAGGCCATATGTGTGGTTTTGGCCTGTGCTACAAATTCTGTTCCGTTAAGGTTAATAACAAGGTTATTTCTGACTTTAATAAACTATAATTACTTTCTAAAGTCCAAAGGAGCTCATGACCATCCACGTCCAGAAACAAAACTAGAAGCAGAAGCAAGAAGATCAATTCAAAAAGCACAGACAACTTTTTCTGCATCTTCTCTAAGATTAAAAAGAATACAGGAGATTGAGGTAACTCTTGTTGATCAATTAAATGTTGGGGTCAAAGATCTGTGGTTCAAGGGATGGTGGAGGCTATATGGGCTCTGGGCTGGGTGGGAGCAGCTTTACATCTCCACATTCTGCGTCCCCATGATCAAGCCAAGAAGGATCAGGGTGTCCTGAGCATCCTGACCTCGTCAGTACTGTCATCCACTGCCAGTGCCCTCTCTCTGAAGCCAATTTTGGCATGGTGGCAGCAGAAAAGCACATCTTTACTGGTAAACAAAACAGGCCTGGACGGCAGGCTCAGTCATGTCATCATTCACGTGGTCCCTGAAGTGGATTTGGTCAGTGCTAACTCATGCTCACAGACAGAATGCCCTAGCATGGGTCAGGAGGACAGTATGTGCCAGAGACCATTCCCTGGCATAATTTCGGACAAGGCTGAGTCAGGTTTGGGTCCCTTCACTGTATACAGCTGGCTTTGAACCTGCCTGTGCCACTATGTGCCATCATGCTGCAAGACACAGATAATTAAGAATCTCAAGCTGAGGGTGTCAAAACCAGCCCTCAGTGGGCTGCAACACAGCCCCTGCATCATTTCACTTCGGGTCCAGAGGTTGCCCAAGGCCAGGAAGTAATGTGGACACTGACAGGCCATGCTTTTTGATTCTTGTTACCAATGACAGTCCTCAGCCTCATTTAATTTGGCTATGTGGACACAGCTTTAGAGCAGCAGCTCTTTCCTATTTTAAATGCAAGAGTTACTTTTAGAAAAACTTTCTACAAGTTCTTTTTTAGTGCTGCTCTATAAATAAAATTAACACAAAGAAATCTGGAAATACAGTAATTAGATATTTAGTCTAATCAGTATCGGCACTGAAGGAGAATATTAGCAGTTTTTAATTGGAATTAACTTATAATATTGATTGCACCACTCCATGAGAAAATTGTAACAAGTAAGCAATTGAAAACTGGGAAATACTTTTGGCAATAACTGAACTCAGGAGGAAGATTTGTGTGTGTGTTTGTACACATACACACAGACACAAACTGTTTACTCTCTGAGTCCATTGAGGGCAACAGAGATGATTAGGGGACTGGAGCATCCCTCTTACAAGGACAGGCTAAGGAAATAGGGCCTGTTCACATCTGAGATGACTGAGAGGGGACCTCATCAATGTCTACAAGTATTTGAAGAGATGGTATCAAGAGGATGAAGCCAGACTCCTCTCTGGTGCCAAGCAATAGAACAAGGGACAATGAGCAAAAAATGATGCACAGGAAGTTCCCCCTGAACATGAGGAAGAACTTCTTTACTGTGTGAGTGACCGAGTTCAGACAGGTTGTGGAGCTTCCTTCACTGGAGATATTCAAGAACTGTCTGGATTCAATTCTGTGCCATGTGCTCTAGAATGACCCTGCTTGAGCAAGGACCAGATAACCCACTGTGGTCCCTTCCAACCTGATCCATTCTGTGTTTCTGTGAGAAGGGATTTTAGTATAGAATACAATATATAGCATTACCTATAGGATATGCCTATTATATACTGTGTATGGTATCTTGACAAAAGAAACTTATCATTAACAAGGCAAATTCAGAAATCCCTACTTCTTCTTCCCCCAGCCTCCCAGCACTTACTTAAGAAAACCCAATTACTTCAGTAGCAGGCCTGGATTGCTTTATTCACAGACCTAATGTCCATCAGGAAGAGAGGTGCTCCTCTGCAGGACAGCTGCCCCCGAGCAGGATTTGGCCATGAGGGGCTGGGAGGACACCCTCAGATCCAGGAGGCACTGCCCCACCCTTGGACAGACAGGAGGAGGTCATGTTTTCTCCACAGACCTGTGTCCCAAGGTCCTTCACTGACACAGAGAAGGTGCTAAGGAAAAGTGAAGGCACCCTCCACCTCTGCTCATTCCCCTTGGGTTTTGCCAAGGGTGAAATAGTCAGAGTTATACCATTTACCTTCAGGTGGCTTTCCAGCTCATGGTCCTCCAGGTTTTCCTTGGGAATAACCCATGATATTTGTGTTCTGCCAAAACTGGCTGTGACGCAACTAATTCTGGAATCTGATTTGACATGCAGAACCTGTGCCCCTCAATCTGCAAAAATGCATTCTGAAAGAATTCAACTGTAATGTGCTCACAAGAGACCAGGGAGGAGAACTTTAGAAAAAGGATGAGCCCAGAATAGAGAAGTGATATATAGGATGTTCTTTCTATGGCACCAATGGGTCTTTTGCTAAAGGTGGGCTGAGTCCTACCCCAGACTGTTGGAATTTCTTCTCATGGTGAGTGGAGTACAGCTGAAAGGAGTTTTGAAACTCCAGCAGCCCAAAACATCACTATAATTAAATGGGTGGAAAAGCAGAATTATAAAGAACAGAGACCTGCAAGTACACATCAGAAATGATAGCACAGAATGAGTGTTCTGAAAGGAATTAAAGTTTGCATAACTATAATCCAATAATTAGGGCAATTAAAGAAGTTGTGAAATATCCAGAACAAAAGATCTAGAAGAATAATTCTTGTGTGCTGCTCCCTCCCTGAATGAAATTTCTGGTTTTGGGGTAAAAAAATGTAAATACAGAAAAATTTTCTTTAGAAATAGAGTCTTAAAAAACTGAAGCTTATTATTGTAGTGAAAAGATCACTTAAAAACAATCAGTTTTAAAAAAAATCATATACTTAGCTTTTCCAAACTCCATAGGAAAAAAATGATTCTGTGATGTCAAATACATTAGTATAATTGAAGTTTTAGGTCCTTCCTCAGTATACACTGACAGTGGATCCCAAAGGCTGTGAATGTGAGGTCTGAACAGCTCTCTGTAAGACAGGCTTTGGGCAAAACCTGGTGAAAGAAACCCAGCCCATTGAGCCAAGAGCCCTGTTTGGTTTGCCCCTGAAGCCCACGGGCACCCCCCTACCAGGAGGCTCTGCTTTGCTACCTGTATTCATTGAAGGCATTTGTGAGGCTCACGGAGGAGGGCTGATAGACTACACCTTGTTTCACTAACCCATGCCTTGTTTTCCCAAGTCTCTGGCAGGTCCAGTGCCGATGCCGGAAGCGTTGCCTTTGCTTCTTTCCCAGCCAGATGCTTCCCTGGTACCTGCTGGTTTCAGGGGGCGTTCAAGCCAAAGCTCCCAGGAGCCGAGGCTGAGCAGCTGCTCTGGGCAGCCACCGTACCCAAGGGAGGATGGGGGCTCCGCACAGGCGCTGACCTGGAGCCGGAGCCCATCCCTTGGGAGCATCCCCAGCCCTGCTGTCCCCTGCACAGCCCCTTCCCCCCAGCACTGCGCCCACTTCAGCACCCAGCACGTCCCACCTGTGACAAAGGGCAGCCACGGCTCCTTCAGGCCTAACGCTGGTCCTTTGGGAGATGGATGCTGCGGGGAGAAATCCCTGCTGACCTACAGCAGCAGCTGCCTCTCTCTGCTGCCCTACCCCGTGCCTCAGGGTGGCCCCTGCCCCATGGCGAGGGGGGCACAGCCCCACAGCCAGCTCTCAGTGCTGCTGGAGGGAAGTGAAGGAGAGAGGGGCAAGGGAGGGCACCAGGCAGGTCTCAGCAACAGCAGTGATGACGTGGTTTTTAACCAGTACCCCTTACGGTGACCGGGTTTCAGTGTCCATGCTCACCCTCCTCCGGCAACAGGCCCAATTCTCCATCCCTGTTGCAACATGGATGTGAAAGTGCTACCACAGCAGTTCCTGCTTTAGCTCCCCTTGCAGCCCCCAGGAGGGGCTTTCATACCTGAAGGCTTCTCTTGTTCCTTTTTTTTTTTTTAAACTGTTATATTTCCCCCCGCTATTTCACTAATAAAAGGTATCAGATCTTACAGACTGCTTCGCTGCCATTCTGGTTTGGTAGCATTTTATCCCTCCTTGATCCAAGTTTTTTTCAAGCCTGTGGGACTGTGGAAAGTGCAAATGGATGACCTCAAGGACCACAACTTTCATGTATAGCCCTCTGCACTCTTCCAGCTTCTTCAGGCACCGGCCTTGCACACACATTGTGTAGAAACATCACACAATGGTTTGGGTTGGAAGGGACCTTCAAAAATCATCCAGTCCATTCCCCTTGCCATGGGCAGGGCCATGGTTTACTAGACCAGGCTGCTCAAAGTCCCATCCATCTTGACCTTGAACATTTCCAGGGATGGGACATCCAGGGATGGGGCATCCACAACTCCTCTGGGCAACTTGTTCATCACCACCCTCAGAAAAAATTTCCCCCTCAAGCCCAATTTAAACCTACCCTGTTTCAGTTTAAAACAATTGCTGCTTGTCCTATTGTTACAGGCCTTAGTAAAAAGTCTTTGTCTTTCTAATAAACTCCCTTCATATGTTGAAGGCCACAATGAGGATTCCCCAAAACCTGCTTTTCTCCAGGTTGAACAACCCCAGCTTTCTGAGCCTGTCTTCATGGGAGAGGTGCTCCAGCTCTTTCTTTGATCAACTTCATGGCCCTCCTTTGGACCCTCTCTAGCAGGTCTACATGTTTCCAGTGCTGGGGACTCCAGAGTCGGATGCGGAACCCCACATGGAATCCCACAGGAGCAGAGCAGATGTGAGAATCCCCTCCCTTGACCTGCTGGCCACGCTTCTTTTGATGCACTCCAGGATAGAGTTGGCTTTCTGGGCTGCCCATGCATACAGATCATGTCCAATACACCCTCACCCCTAAGTCCTTCTCTGCAGGCTTGGACCCAGTTTCATAGATGTAATATATTCAAGATGCCTTGATGATTTTTCCTGTCACTCTGCCTTCTTATGTTGGAGATTGTAACAAATCCTTCAGCATCTGTTCCATACATCACCCCCTTTTCTGACTAATACCATAAGCTGTATCTTAGCAGGAGCCATCAGTTCCCTACATTTCTTTTAAAAAGGAGGGTGCCAAATATGAATTTTCCTGCCTAAACTTAGTTGCCAGCTCAGACATCTTTGGAAAAGATTCCTTTACCTTTTCCCATAACTGAAATGACTCCTGCATGCCTGGCCCCTGCTGTTCTCCGTACTGGGTTTCAGGGGCCACCTACCCCCCTGCAGAGGGAGGCACTGACACACATCCCTGCTGCCTCCTCAGCAAGGAAGAGCTGAGGGATGTCATCTATGGAGCCACCTCTCCTGGCTGGCTCCTTTAACCCCTGAAGGCAGAGAGCCTCAGCCCCAGGGGCTGCCCAGCTGGCAGCATAATCATGCCCTGCCCTGCCTGTGGAGCAAGATATGTCCCAGAGATCCAAGGCAAAATAAACCTTTCATTCGTATGAGTCTGGGAGGACAGTATTACCGAACAAGTGGCAATAAAAACTTCACGGTACCTCAGATTGTGATGTATCTTGTGCTCAGTCTTATCTTTTTTTTTCCCCTTTTTTTTATCTTGTTAGATTTTCTCTCTTTTCTTTTTTTTTCCTTTTTTTTAAAGACTTTGGAATATATTAGTTACTAGGGAAACCACTCTCCTGGTGAAGGGTATGGTTCAGAGACATCTAGGAGACAAGAACAGATTTTATTTATAGAGTGTTATAAAATGTTTATTGCAATTTGTGAAACAGGGGATGCATAGTGTTTTGTTTTATGTGGAAAAAACTCTAAATGTAGATCCCAAAGTAACAGTGTGCTATTGTATGTGAACGTCAATTCACCAAGCTTTTATTTAGTCAGTGAGTTACTCCCACACTAACTCCAAACTTTGTGTGTTTTATAATGATTCTTCAGATAGGTAACTAGGAGAACAAAACTTTGATCAAGGTTTGTAACAATCTCCACCTCCAAGATAGAAAAAAGAAAATCAAGAGGAGCCATAACACTTGTGCTTCGGGGGCTAAACTGCAGTTTTAGGGACAGACAGGGCCCCTGGGGCTGCGTGTCCCATAGCTGAGATTCCTCTGCAACAGCCAAACCAGTCACACCAGTGAGGGACCATATGGGGCATGCACCCTGCCCACTGCCATCTGGCCCTGTCTCATCTTGCCTCTCCTCTGAACTCCCTGCCTCTCTGCTGCAACGCTGCCAGCACCACCTCTCTCTCAGCAGTAGTGCCAGACAGATGTGTGGCCAGGAGGCTCCTTGGACAGTGTTACCACACCAAAGCACCACTGGTTCCTTTTACACCGACCAACCACTTTCCTATGTTTTTAAAAACTGCCAGCAAAAGGGATTTGATAACCAATCCCATAACCTGTTCCATGGCTTCACTGTCCCAATCCAAACTGTTAGCAGTTTCTTCCTCATGTATGATTTTCTTTCCTGCAAATCAACCTTTTCTTCAAATCTTTGAAGAAGGGTAGTGTCCAATTACTGTTTCACAGGCTTCCTAAAGGACTATTACTACCAAACCTCCCTAGAAGACACTTACTACCAACCTTTCTTCCTGCCTGAGAAGCAAGAAGCTTTTTGTTGCTTTGCCTTTAAGTCTGAATCAAAAGGTTTCCAAAATGAAACCTATTCCTGTGATCACAGCTCCACTTCATAATACCTGCCATAGAAGGGCTGTGCCTTCTTGCAGCTTCCGTGCTTGTAACCCTTTGCAACCAGGACTGCCCCACAATTTGGGGAGATACCCAGTTCCTGTTCACGCAGCGTTCGTCACATCCAGCATGTTTCTGAAAGCAACACATTGCAGGCTCAGGCTCAAGGAAGACAGGTTATTAATTTTTAAAAAGGAGGAAACTAAGATTTTGTGATTTTTCCAAGGTTAAACACAGAACGGCTTTCCAGATTTATAAGCTGACTGGGTCATTTTGACCTTTTCATGTTCTTGTAGTGACTTCTGTGCTGGCAGCAACTCCCTCCACTGTAGGTACATTCAGCACGGGGGTCAATATAGCACCAAATTTATATTGACTTGAAATACAAAGATACCAATCCCAGCTCTGACCTTCACAACTATTACTTTTTTGCAGTATTTTTGGGACACATGAAAAGAAACATATATGTGCCACTGCTTTAAGCCTCTTTTAACCAGCTCTAAGGTCTTGTATGCAATGGGGCAGTGACAGGAATCACAGAATTGTTTGGGTTGGAAGGGACCCAATAGATCATCTAGTTCCAACCCCCCTGACAAGGGCAGAGACACCTTCCACTAGACCAGGTTACTCAGAGTCCCATTTAGGCTGGTCTTGAACACATTCAGGGATAGTGAGTCCACAACCTCTTTGGGCAGTGTTCCACCATCCTTATAGTGAAGAATTTCTTCCCAATATCTAATCTAAACCCACCCTCCTTCAGCTTAAGGCCATTCCCCCGTGTCCTATCACTACACACCCTTGTGACAAGTCCCTCTCCAATTTTGTGGGTCCCCTTCAGGTACTGGAAGGTCATTCTCTCAGCCTGTCTTTGTAGGAGAGGCCTGTGATCAACTTAGAACTCCCCTGGACTTGTTCCAACAGGTCCGTGTCTTCCTTGTGTTTGGGGGGCCCAGACTCTGGGTGTAGTCTCACAAGAGCAGAGTAAAGAGGGCGAATCAGAGGTGAAAGAGCACGGGATGTATTATCCTCTATTTTAACAAAATGTAATGAACACTGAGGTTGTTCAGGGTAGCTTCATGAAGAAACACCAATTGATCTGTGGGGATCCACCCAGAGGTAACCCGGTAACCTTATTCTCTGTACAGAAAATGGCTTTCTGCAAGGTACAGTTGCAGCAAAGCATTAGGAAGGCAGCAAGGAGGTCAAGATGTGGATGATTACACAGGTAAAATGGTTTGTTCTGGCTTATTGGTATTTCTGATGGCTGTAGCTACTGCCAAAGCTAACACAAGTACCCATACATGGCGCAGATGAGCTACACTACTTTGCCAAGGTCTTAGCTCTGAAAGCATCAGCCTCAGTATTTAATGCTAATTCTTTAGGAGCAATCTCTGTGCTTGCTCCAAAGCAAGTATATTTCTATAAAAGGGCCTCTCTGAGGCCATCAGAGAACTACAGCAATGTTCTTCAGAACCATACATTGGCCAGACTGTATCTTACAGAAACACAGCTTTTATGTTTTGGGTTATTTTTGACTCATGCAGCATTTAAAGGAGAAATCTACTCATATAATACTAAGGAACTATCTCCATAATACAGCAGCAGCTGGACACCTCCATTTCTTAGTGTATTTATCCTGAGGCTGTAAATTTGAGAAAGGGAAATGTTTCTGTATCACTTAAACCAATGAGGAGATGAGAAAGGCAGAACAGGGATTTGAACCACATCTTTCCAGCACTGGCAATATACCCTGTGTTTCTTCTGGCCTTCACTTCCCCAGGGTCACTGCCTTTGCATGTGAAATGAATTGCAGGTCAGACTGAGCACAGCCAGGTATTTCCCTCTTCAACCCCTTGTACAAAGTTCCTGCCCTTTGGGAGATTAGCAAGACTATGGACTATTTTCTAAATTACGGTATTAAATACTTTCTCTATATTTTTAAATGAAAAAAAAAAAAAAGTGTATCACACTGCTGGTGGCAGGAGGAACTGCAGCTAAAGAACCTTCAGGGGATACATCCCGCATAATTGGAGGGAGCTTTCCTTTCCTTGTGGCCTCTGGGGTGTTTACTAATCTGTGTGTTTTGTATTCCTGGCACTTTTGCTCTGGTTCCCCTCAAGGTAGTAATCTGGGGCTTTTAAATAATTATGATCAAGAAGCTGGTGTTTTATTTCATTGCAGACAATATGTAGAAGTGGCCACCATGGTGGATCTCAGCAGGGCTATGGCTTGTCTGTGCCAGGAACAGGCTTTACATGTCTGGCGTGGGGACTCACAGGAGGCAGAGGAGAAGGGGAAGGTGGCACAGGTTACTTAAGAAGGGAAAATGAAGGAAGTCTGCTGGTCTCAGAATAAAAATAGATGCAATCAGCAATCAAAGCAGAGCATGAATAGGATATTAAAATTGCACACCTGAAGCAGTTTGGACTTGACTCATGCAATCTATGCGGGTGGGCCCTGATTCAGTACAGTGTCTCTGAGCTGCTGCAGTCCTCAGGCACTAATGTGTTTTATCTTTCACAAGGTGACCTTCACCAACATTGCTCACGTCCTGGCACAAGGAGGACTCACCATCAAAGCAAGAGAAACAGGTCAGGGAACACTTAAACAAAGCCAACATACATAAGTTCATGGGCCCCAGTGGGATGCATCCCTGAGCACTGAGAAAGCTGGCAGGTATTATTGTGAGGCCACTCTCAATGATCCTTGAAAGGTCTGAAGAAAGCAAAGTAATTTCTGTCTTCAAGGAGAACAGAAAGGAAGATCTGAGTAACCACAGACTGACCAGCCCCACCTCAAAATTTGCAAAGGTGATGGAGAAAATCCTCTTGAAAAGTCTTTGCAAATACATGGAAGACTAAAAAGTGATTGCAAACAGTCAGTATAGATTTATGAAGGGGAAATTATGCTTAACTAACCTCAGAGTCTTCCACAATGAGATGAGTGTCTTAGTGGATGAGGGGGGAACACTGGATGGTTTTTATCTTGATTTTAGCCAGACTTTCAGCACAGTCTTCCAAAACATTCTCACAGACAAGCTGGTGGAGTATTGGCTTGTTAAGTGGACAGTGAGGTGGACTGAAACCTCAGCTATTCTGTGATTCTGGGAACACTGAGGATCAGCCATAGCTGTTCTCATAACAGACAGTTGCCGTCTCCAGATGTTGCTGCTTGAATTAGCTGTGTACAGTGTGGCACATCTGGAAAGTCATCCAAAGGTCTGGCATATGAGCAATATAGGCAGCAGGACACAGACTGTGTGGCCCTCAGACAACAACATCAGCAATCTGAATGCCACAAGCACACTTTGCTCTCCTTTTTGGATTATTTGATTTCTGTGAGCAACGTGAGATGATCCCCTGTATGGCACAGATAGTCTCTTAGAGGACAGGGCAAACCAGGAAGGTCTGTGGCCAGTTTTTCACTCTGAGCTCATTCCTTCTGTTTCCAGTTAGTAACCAAGGAAGCAAAACTGCCTTGGAGGGCATGTCTCAGACAAGTGTTTTTCATTTCTCAGAATCAGTTGTGTCAAGATTCAAACTTCACATCATTTGGCAATTGTATCATTAGTGACACGGTTTAAGTGTTCTGTTACCAAGAGCTGCCCAATCTATTTGTACTTCTGAAGACAGTCATAAATAATACAAACCACAGCACAAGAGCGTCCTCTTTGCTTGATATTTTCTGTGACTGGTGAAAACTGTTTGGCAAAGGCCAAAGTCATATGGCAACTGGGGATCCAGCTCCTTTTTGCTTCTAGGGGAGATAGCAAATGCCCGTGTCAGGATCAGGTCCCTCACCCCTTCAGCTCCAGCAGAATGTCCCTGCCAGGACATGGCAGGGACCAGCTGGTGTGGCCTTCCCCTGCTCCAAACACCAGGTGGAGAGTGGAGGGGCAACAATGCGCTGCTGTCCCCATGTCTGCAGCCTCTCCCCTGGTACCTGTGGCATCCCAGCCTTACACTGGACTCTGTAATGTCTGCCACATGAATAGCTGTGATCAACCTAATGTCTGTGGGTACTACAAATGTTTGGTGTCATGAAAAGCTGTTTGCCAAGCATACAGATTTCCTCTGCTCAAGTCATAGCAAAGACAGGGGGTAACCATGATCTTCATCCCAGTCAGCAGTGGCTGTGGGCAGAGCAGGGCCCTCCAAGCTGACAGCAAAAGCAGCAGTACAGTTCAGGGCAGAGGAGGGGTGTCCATGGTCATTGCCTCTAGGCTTCCCTGATTCCCCACAGAAAGGAATGGGATTCCAGTCTGAGAGGCTGGAGATGGCAGGACAAGGTTACACACATGGTGTTACTGGAGACCCACTGATTCCTGCACTCAGAGGAAAGTGGGGGCAGGAGGAGAGCAGGAGGAAAAAGGAATGAATGTCTGGTCTTGGTGTGGGTGAATATAGGATGAACAAACAGACCAAAGAGTCCTCTGTCACTCTCTCTTGTGAGTTCTTTGGGTTCTAATACTGGAACAGTGTAAAAAACTTTTAAAGTACTATAAAGATTGCTTATGATGATATAAAAACTGAAAATAAACCCCACGTGGCAAGTTTTCTCTCCGTGGAGGTACTACAAGTATCTCTTTTCACCCTTCACCTACTTTCATCAAACCCACTGGAACTTGGTACAACCAAATCTTTGGTGTATCTGTCAAATTTATTTGAAAACTGGTCAGCAAGTTCAAAAGTTATTGGTGGAAACTGTCAGCCTTGACAAGATGACTGCTTAATACTTCATTTTGTTAGGGAATGGGCCAAAAGGTTCCACAGAGGGATCTGGACAGACTGGATCAATGGGCCCAGGCCAGTTGTACAAGGTTCAACAAGACCAAGTGCTGGACCCTGCACTTGGGTCACAACAACCCCAGGCAGTGGTACAGGCTGGGGCAGAGTGGCTGGAGAGCTGCTCGGTGGAGAAGGACCTGACTGAGCATAAGCCAGGAGTGTGCCCAGGTGGCCAAGAAGGCCCATGGCATCCTGGGCTATATCAGAAACAGTGTGGGCAGCGGGACCAGGGCAGTGACTGTCCCTCTGTACTCGGCACTGGTGAAGCTGCACCTCAAGTACTGTGTTCAGTTTTGGGCCACTCAGTACAAGAAAGACATTGAGGTGCTGAAGTGTGTCCAGAGAAGGGCAACAAAGAGGCTAAGAGAGCTGGGGTTGTTTGACCTGGAGAAAAGGAGGCTCAGGAGAGACTTTACTGCTCTCTACAACTACCCAAAAGGAGGTTGTAGTGAGGTGGTGGTTGGTCTCTTCTCCCAAGTAAAAAATGACAAGAGCAAATGGCTTCAAGTTGTGTCAGGGGAGGTTTAGATTGGATATTAGGAAAAATGTCTTCACAGAAATGGTTATCAAGCACTGGAACAGGCTGCCCAGGGAAGTGCTTGAGTCACTGTCCCTGGAGGTATTTAAAATACATGTACATGGGTCACTTAGGGACATGGTTTAGTGGCGGACTTGGTAGTGCTGGGTTAATGGTTGGACTCAAAGTTCTTCAAGGTCTTTTCCAACCTAAATAATTCTACAAAAATCAACTGCAACAGTAACAGGGCTTGGAATCTTAAGTCAGGCAGGCTTTGATGCTGGTTCACTGTAGGGTGAGGGCAGCACAGGCATATTTGCTCCTGCAGGTAGTTGCTATTATCCAGGTAAGCTACACAACATGGTCTTTTTTTGGCCAAAATACTCTGTCTACATGATTACTGTAACTTTACCAGTTGTTGTCCCAGCCTACCATCCTAGTCCTGTTGACAAATGCAGATTTATGGCAAGGGAGTAAGAGTCCTGTTTTGTGGAGGGTTTTTAACTCTTGTCTGTTCCAAGGCATCAAGCCTACTGCCAGGCCTGAGCTTCAAAACAAAATGAGAGAAAGCTTAAGCTCACACATGCTTTTATGCAGGCCAACCTCCCTTCTATGTGAAATGCTTGTGTCTTGGGCACAGCCACAGTTAGCATCGCCTGGCCAGGGTCTCCATCATTAACCTCATGGTGAAGACACAGGGCAAGTGCCAAGGAGATGGGTTGGCCAGTATCCTCCCACAAACAGCCCAGACTCTTGCATAAGAGTGAGCCCCACTCTCTGGGCTGTCCCCACAACTGCGTGGCTGCTCTGTCCTCAGGGCAGGTAGCGTACAAAGACGTAGTTTGCAGCACTGTGCTTCAGTCCACCTTGCATTTACCCATTTGCACACTGCCCAAACCAGTAGGTATCCTCTGCACATTTCTGAAACATAAGGGCTCCTAAAAACTTGGAGATTCCCACTTTAATGCCTCTGTGTTTTCGTAGTCCTGAAGAGCACTACAGCAGGGCAAAGAGCATTAAACTGAAGGAGATCACAGCAGCTTGTTCTCTTAGGTCCCTTGGAAAACCTTCACTTAGGCTTGACTGTAAACCTGGGGTAACAGTAATTTTTTCTCTGTTCAGATGCTTTAAGTTTAAACTTGGTTTAGGTTACAATTGTTTCACAGCAAACCACCTTCAAGGCCTGATGAGAAACTGAATTACAATTTCAGGATAAAATGATCAGGAATGCTGCTGCACTGAAGCTCAGTGATCACCAGATGATCCACAGTGCAGCCCATTGTTATTTCTTTTAATTCCTGTGAACGGTAATGACATGCTGACAATACACTGTATGATTTTGGTCTCATAAAAGACTCTAATTTGAGTCCTTCAAGAAGAAAAACTTGATTCACCCTATTGCACATATCCAGACAAGTATTAATCTTATCATCAGGTTACTTTTTGGGGTAGTTTTTCAGGTTCTACAGACTTTGGCGGGGTTTTATGTGAAATCTTTAAAAAGGCAAACTTTCTTAAAGAGGGAGCAGGTTCCAAGCAAAATTGCTGGCAAGTGTGTTGTCAGCATCTATGAAAGTTAGACCCCCACAATCTTCCCACTGGGAACTGTGGCTGACTTAATACCTGTAAGTTTATTTTTCTCAGACTTTACCTTTCAGATCACCATCTGTCTGGACTCTGTCAATTACTAGTATGTGTACTCAAGGCGAGTTTAAAGGTACTCAGTATTTTCTTCTCCATGTGATTAAATTTCCAGGCAGAACTGAACCAACCCACTATATTCGCATTTGTCATTTAAGGCAGGTGTAAGATTATACAAAATAAATTAAAGACTTGTTCAGTGATTCAAAGTATGGAACTTGTGGTAAGTACCCTGAATTTCAAAGGTTTTCTTGAAGGTTGAATAATAGGAACAATCTTTTCCTTAGGTATCACCCCACACCCCCAAAAAAAGAGTGAGATGTGTGAAGGCCACAGTCATCGGGATAGATCAGCTAGGGAAAAAACCCTAAAGCCCCTGATACATATACACTTACTGAAAACTGACTGTAATTATTACTTTCATACATATTTAACAAATTTCCTTTAAAAGAGATTTGTCTTTTCCTCTACACTAAGACACTGAATCCCATTCCCCACCAGTCCGGAGGTATCTGCTTCTCTGGTTGTCCTAAGAGTAAAAACCAGCTGTTTGTGTGAATACAGTTGAAGTCAGAAGGGAAAGAAACTGCGCTCTAGGGAAAAGTGGAGATAAGGGACCACTATTTTGGACTTTTTTTCCCTTCAAATATACAACTTAGAGCTAATAAAACATAATGTCCCTACAAATACATCTTAACTGGCCAAACCATGTTAATAGACACTGAAGTGTGAAGTACTAGACCTAAAACCAATTTCCTGTCAGTGCAGATAGAAAGGAGTTGCCTGAATGTCCCTTGCAGTGAGAAACCCCTACAGTATCTTTCTAAATATATGAGAAAGGATTGCTCCCCAAAGACAGCAGTTGATGCAACATCAAACTTTGGGGAAGATCTGCATTGAAGGTAAACACACCTTCACTTCATGGGTTCATCTCTGTGCTCTAGCTGAGGTACCCCATTCATACCCATGTTCTACAGGGTTTCTGGGCCAGATATTATTACAGTTTTTCTGTAACAAAGATTATTCTCAGGTACTACAGGACAGGATGTCCAAACGCCTCCAAAAGCATGTCTGCTTGGCCACCAACCTTGCCCCAGCAAACCTGGACTCTAGACAGAAACGTTCAGAGCAGGGCAGTGACTGAAATGATGACCCTGCTTTGGCGAACATTTCCAAGTGGCAGTGGTTCAACACACTTCTTTTGAGTGCATCATCCTTATTAGGATGTTCTCACTTCACATACTGGCTCTCTCAGATCCCATTTTGAGGCTGTGATTCCAATACTTAAAATCCCTTTGAAGAACTGGTCTTTCTGTTTATTCCCATTCAGTTGTGTTACTGTGGATGTCCTACCAGCGCAGAAACCTAAGGAGAGGAATGCCTGGCAGGCTAAATGTAATGCGTAACAATTGCTTGGTCCATTTCCTCTATTTTTGCTGGAATGTTCGCAAATTTTAAATAAGTTGCAGTGAAGAATAAATACACTTCGTTTATGAAGTACCAAGGGAAACCTCAAGCTGTGGCATGCCACCTCATGGCCGAACCGTGACAGTGCCACCGGCACCAGTAAACACCGGGAAGCTGCATCCCGAAGCTCTTATTCAGTACTAAGCTGCAACAACCTGCAGGGGTAGCACTACCTCCGGAGGAAAAGAAAATGGAAAAAAAAAATATCTATCAATCAAGTAAATTCCTTCACCAAAAAAAAAAAAAAAAAAAACAAAAAAAAAAAAAAAAAAGAAAGTTTGAAAACTAAACCAGGAAGAACTTCTGTATCAGCAACTTCAGCAAACTCTTACCTTTACAGAAATAGAATTAATCAAAATAAATTTACTTGGTGTGTAAATTGAGTATGGAAATGTGTCAAGATCACAGTGCTTGTACACATCTTCTCAAGGCAAAATTCATTCCTTCAGAAATAAAATGTGGGGAAAAAACGTCTCCTCCTGTTGGACTCTCAAATAAAAGGACAATCTGGCAGGATTTAATAGTCTTTCTTTTCTTAGCTCTGGACCATATCCAGCTGTTTCTCATAGAGCATTCCAAGGCTAAATCAATGAATGTGCTCCAGATACCTTCAAACCATGTCAAAAGCCTTGCAATTGCCAAGGAAGGCTGTCAATCCCAAAAGATGCAGGAATGTTGTCTTCAGAAGCAATCACGTTTCATGGTTTTTTGTCTATTCACACTCTGAACATGTGTTCCATAGAATCACACTATACTTCACCGAGAGGGTGGTTGGGCACTGGAACAGGCTCCCCAGGGAAGTGGTCACAGCACCAAGCCTGACAGAGCTCAAGAAGCACTTGCACAATGCTCTCAGGCACAGGGTGTGACTCTCGGGGCTGTTCTGTGCAGGGCCAGGAGCTGGACTTGATATCCCTTCCAACTTGGGATATTCTAAAATCCTATCCAATTTTAACACCTCTTATTGTCTTGAAAGACAGGTACACATTAGCATGGTGCACCTGGACCCTTTCAAATGGGCTGAAAGAAGTTTTATCTAAGAGAATACCACTTTTATACATCCCCAGAAGTTCCATTTAATGACAGACTCTCCTTTCTCCTCCAAACCCTTTGTTTCAGTCAACATTATATAGGACTTCTGGCTCTAGCAATTATTTTAAGGACTCAGGAATTAGATTCTGGACAGCACAGAGGCAAAGCAAACCCCTAATTGTTCCTTTTAAGCAAACAATAATGCAAGTAATTTTAATTAGCAAGCTGCTAGTCTTAGCTTACAGGACAAAACTTGAATCCAGACTGAGTGACTATCAAATGGAAGCCTTTGATTTCTTTACAGGTGCTACTAATACTAAATAACATGTAACATCCATTTTTGAAATCCAAACTGTTTTGCAAATGTATGTAAGCTTTGATGTTTTTCTCATCTTGGGCACTAGAAAAAATGGCAATGCACCTCAATAGTTCAGCCATTTTAACAATCACAAATACACTGGCACACATTCCAAGGGAATTATTTTGAATTAAAAAAAAACAAACAAAAGTGACTCTATTGTTCGCTTTCTTTAAACAAAAAACCTTGTATAAACACGACGTTTTTGAAATTCTGACCAGCTTGGCTCAGGGTTATCGAGTCAATCAGGAGCTGAACTAGCAGCTGGAAACCATCTACCTGCTGGTCCTTTGCTCAGGTGCTGCTATTAAAGACACCTACAGCCCACAGTATACACAAAGGTTTAGCTAATGCCAACCTCCACTTAGCCTGAGTCAAATCACCGTAACATTTGGTCACTCTTCTCTCCACAAATCTGTGCACTCTGCTGTCTTTAATCCAACGCACAGAAGAGATCTACAGCTCCAAGAACCATGTTTCCATTACTTCTTGTAGCTCTCCTTCCATTTTTGTAAGGGAATTCAACTCCTTCAATAAACCCTGGGGAGAAAGGACTCTATAGGTGTACACCTTATTCTTTTGTTCAAGTTACTAATAAAATTGTAACGGACAATTTCCCAGCAGTACATTAGTTATACCAACCAATGTCATTATATGCTAATTAAAAGGACTAAAAATAAATCGTAAGAATACAGAACTTCTAGTAACTAAAACCTTGGACTACTGAAAACCACTAGACAGAATGAAGGAAGAGCAACTAGTCACCAATTCTTTGCTGAAGCAAGTACCGTATTAATAGCTGGATGTGAACAAACAGTAGTAGTATCTGCTGATAAACCATTCCAAAAGACAAAAAGCTCCACTTTCTTGTATCGCTAAATGCAGAGGAACAAGTATATTTATCACAGCTCAGTCTCACAGATAGAAGACTCACATAATTTTCTTGATGCAGGCATATTTCATATAATCTCAAAATAATAATTGCTTCAGACTTCTGTTGAAGCAACGTCTCAATTTGTAACTAGCTAGCTTTTCCTTTATACCCAGACTGTATTTGACACATGCTCAAGGCAAGAAAAAACAAAAGGTTAGAAGATGCAACTAAGACTTGGTATAAAAAAAAGCTTTGAACAGACAGGCTCCTGTATTAAATCCAACTTGGTTACTGGACAAAACAGTACCTAAACTAATAATCAGTATCATCTTCTGACTTCTGGCAAAACTTCTGACATTTCTCAGGAGGCAGAAACCAATCCTTATCTTTTACCCTCAACAAAAGTTAAGGTAAGTAACATCTTTCCCTGCTTACAAACTTGGCAATATTTCAAAACATGAAACTGATATTCTAAGCAGTCTTTTTTTCCTTTCAGCAATGAGAACACAATATACTCCTTGTTAAACATTCTGTATGAAGTAACAATGTAACTGCAAAGGACATAGGTTTGTAGGCCTTATTACACTAGCCAGAAAAAATGAAGTTTTAGATATACATATTCTCATTCAGAACTCATGTACCTGAAGACTTCTCTACTTTCCTCAGATAACCTGTAAGTAATGCAATAAAAAGTCATTAGGAGGTTAATTTTACGTGTCAGTCTTGCCTAGGATGTACTTTATGCATGATAGGTCCTAACTAATCACCATTAACTGTATGAAAATAATGATTTCTTGGGAAAATAAGAAATTGCCAGTAGGACTGCAGGTTCAAAATCATGATTTATTGATGTATTTTTAATCACGTAGCTCCTTGCAAAGATACACTTTATTAATTATAGAGCAAATATAGTTCTTTCCACAGCTTTCACATTTTAGTCCTCAAGTCCAGGTCAGTATTTTGAAACAAGATGGTCAAAGGTAAATTATGCAAAATGGCTTAAAAAACCCTACACTAAAAAGCTTCAGCTCTGTCAGAACCCAAGATACACACATAATAAGCAGCATTACAATGTCTGCACTACACCCCCAAGCGATATATGCAGGAGAAGCAGCGTACAGCACCTGCACCAAACCGCAAGGTACACTTCATGAGCAGCAGTACACAGCACCTGAATGTCTACAGCAGCCTCAAAGTTTATGTTAGTACAACAAAGGCTCAAAGGGTTTACAGCATCTGTAGCGAGGTTAGATGAAGGGTTATAACACATTAGAGCCCTGCTTACTTGTGCATTCAGACCTGGCCAATGCACCAGCATTTCACCCTCGCGCTGTGACACTTCCCAAGCAGGGCCATGTACCTGCAAACCCATCCTACAGTACAAGGAAACTCACTGCCCATGCCCCTCTCCCCTCCACGCAAATCCCGCGGAGAAGGCAGGCTCCACTGAACTTCTACCAAGACCAAATTACATTCATGATCAACTGACACCACTGCATTGGTGGGGATGTACCTCTGCAGTTAAATTTTACACTTCCTGCTTGCCCTTGACTGATTTTCCTTAAGGTTGATGTTGACAAAATGCCAGATCTTAAAGGCAAACAAAATAAGTTTAATTGAAAGAAAACATTTATTTGAAGTTCTTTTAAGTCACACAGTTTAAGAGATGACAACTTTCTCCACATTTCAAGCCTTCACCAGAGACCATACACACTGTCCCATGGACAGTGAGATTTTCCTATGATTCCTTTCAAACAAATCAAATGTTTAGGCAGATGAAGACTCACATTTTAAGCAGACTGATTTATAAAATCTGTTTAAAAAAATCCCAAAACCAACACAACAAAACAAAACTTTGTTATCAAATTCTTATCACAAATAAAAGGTGTAAGCTTGATCTGAAAACAAAATCCCAGCCATTCATAATCAAATAGAACATACTGCCTTCATAAAATTACCCAGAATTTTAAAATGTTTCAAATATATACACATTTATAACTTAAGTGCTTATTAGCTACAACCTTTTACTCATGCAAAAGTTGTGAGAGGAGAAGGTGTTTCTTAGAGTGGCTTTTCTGAAAATGCAGTAAAACTCTTCACTCGTGCAAAGAACAAGGGGGTGTACATTTTGTCAATGTCGAAAGTAGTAACAGCTGTCTCACCAGTTGATCTGCAAAGAGCATTTTAAAAATTAAATTAGACACAAGTTGCTGTTTAAGTCCCTCAACACTGCAATTAGTGCAGTACAGTTCAGTGTGTGCACCTAACTCCAAATGGAGTACAGTGTCTTTTGTACTGCCTTGTTCTGAATGTTGGCTGAATCACACTATATAGAATTCACTTCTACCCTCACATCGAAGAAACCAATTTCCCTTTTCACTGTTATTATTAGCTCCAAGACCTTAAACAGTGCAGGATGACACTCAAGTTATATCCATATTGAAGTAAAAAATCCCCTTTCATATGTTTCACTTAGAACCCTAAACTTGAATACAAAGTGACAGTAAAAACTTGTATGTTTACAAAACTTTAAAGAGAAGAAACCCAAGTATTTCTGAACATCATTGACAAGCATAGATCCTCTCAGCTGTGTCTTATACTCCTCTTTATTCTAGTTTCAAAAGGGCACCGTCATACTGAGAGCTAGAGCAGAATCTGAGCAGTACAGAGACTTCATGCTGAAAAGAATGTCCACGATATTGCCACCTCTTCATAAATTAGGTGACAATACTCGTTTTTGTAAAAGCAATTTTTCTGTTTAAGGAAGTTACGTATACTTCCAACCACCAGTAGTTTATTTCCTAGATTTTATACTCTCATAGCTATGTCCCTATAAAAATACTGAATACAGAAATTAAGAACACTGGAAGACAAGGCCTAAATCCACCCAACAGCAAACATCTGGACAGCCAACCTGCTGGTAATTTAGAGCATCAGGTGCAAGCACAGTGGTCAGGGCTCTTGCCTGGACAGGGATCAGAACAGCTGGTCACACATCCATATTCTACACTGCTGAATTATATAGTTTGCAAACATTACAGTTCTCACATGATGAGTGCAGACATCTCTAGCTTGCACATCCACAGTGGAAAAGAAGTATCCCTCAATGAATATATGTTTCCTATACCCCTTCAATAGCACCACACTAAGCCTTTCAACCCTGATTCAGTTCTGAAATCAACTGTGCGTAAATCCTTTAAAAAGCTAAAATACTGCAGCACTACTACTTAGGAAACTTCCCATTACCCTTACAACAGGTTACTAAAATCTTGGAATTTCTTAATGTAAAAGTTCATTATGATGTATCAAATCAGGACCAGCTACTGTTTTCAGGACATTTTGTTAAAACTGCTTAAGTCTCAATGTCTTTACATCTTCTGTACTTAGCATTGGACAGATTAAGATCACATGTGTTTCTACAGGTTCTCCACTTACTCACCTGTAAGTTATGTGACAAGAATGATGTATCCACACAAGTTTGTTGAACGTCTGGCGCCCACTAGAGCACAACTGAAGTCCTACATGAAAACTGTGATCTGTTTCTTGTGCAGGAACACGGCGGAAATACCTGTATTTGTGGTAGTCAACTGGTTTCTGTACAGAAAAATAAGGAGTTTCAAGACCTACAAAGAATATTGTGCAACTATTTATCCTGAGGCCTAAGCAACAGTGAGGCCAGATTGTTAAACTCTCACACTTAAAAGCAAGTACTGGTATTCCTTGAAAATACATAAATGTAGATGTCACAGAAAACAATATAAGCATGGAAGTCATGACCCAGACTGTGCAAACTCACTGTAATACTTCTAATTCTTCAAAAATTTCTCTCTTGGCAGGCACTTTGGTAATTAGAAAATTTTGTGATGTAAATAAATTGACCAAGTAATTCAGAACTCAATTAACAAATACTGCTTTTCTAGTTCCATTTAATGTTGTGGAACCTAACCACACACAGTCAAATCAGATCTCAGAAAATTACCTCCTTCATCCTTCCTTTCTGTTAACAGTGCTGACACCTCATAATGCCAACACAGGGCAATTAAGCCTAACGGGGAGAACCATTGTTCAAATGTGAACAAGATACCTATTTGCCTTAATAAAAGATTATTATAAATTTGGGGAAAAAACCATAAGATGTCACTATGCTTATTTACATTTTATTTTTAAACCATTTAAAAATTTAAATAATTTTTAACCCTTTGCTGTAATGCAAATCCTTGGGTCCAATAAAATATTCAGTCTGATAAAAAACTTACTAAAAAGCCCTCTCCTTGACCCATTTCTCCTCTACTATACTCTTCTACATACCTCTTCCTTTTTCTTCATTATTACAGCAAATACTTTGGTTTGATTGTCTGTTTCCTGGGAAAGGCGATAATGACCAAGCAAGATTGCATCCGTTCTGGAAGGTTAAAAGGAAGATAATGTCAAGGATGTAAAAATATTCTGTGTCTCAAAAGAGTGATGAATAATACAAATACCAGCAAGAAAATGAATACTGACTGCATATCATAATTAAGGAAACCATTACTTATTTCCATTTAGTAAAGTGCCAGGCTCATTGATGATACTAAATGACAAAAAAACATTTTGGGAAGTTGCTTCTAACTTTCCTAAATAGGACAGTAAAGAGAAGTTAGTTGGTTATATCTAAATATCTTCAGACTTCTGGTGAACAGCTCAAATCTGTTCTGAAGTTGCAAATGATTTTCTAGGTTTTCCTGTGCAAATATTAAGAAGCAATAATTTAGTCATATTCCACCAAAATCTTCACTTTCCTTCAGTCAAGGAAGTAAGAAGGCAGTCAGTAACAAGACAGTGTCTATAAAAGAATTCTAAACCCATCAAGTTAATAGCATGTGTTCTTCCATCTACTTCCCTTAAAAATTTAAAATGACATAACCCACAAAGCAAATCTAATTACAATATCAAGCCACTAAAATGAAAGAGATCTTTGCATAAAGATCAACATTTTTGGTAGTTCTTAGAAAAAAATTATAAACATCCATAAAGCAATATAAATGACACTGTATTTTTACTCCCGTTTTGCTAAGTCAGGATATAGAATCTGAGACAAATGTAAATAGAAACTGCTAGGTAAAGGCAAAATGAAAATTGTAGAGCCAAATATTTTATTTCAGTAACCTTGTGTTTTTAGTCCGTAAGCGAGGAACTATAGACTGAGGATCTTCAGGAGTTGTTAGCATCATAACTTGACCATCTGGAAAGAATCTCAAATACCTGCAAAAACACAATTGCACGATACAAATCTAGACAATATATAATTTTTCTATTATTTTGTTTGTTTGCTTTTAAAATCACAGGATGTTACCTGAAATGGTAAGAGCACTCAAAAACTCATTTCTTCACACATAACAGAAAAAAGAGACCAGAAATCAAAAGACAGTTTTGAAGTTAAAAGATCAAATTATGAAGAGTTATGAAAGAGTGCAGAAGTTGAGAAGTTTTGTCACCTCCGTCAAAGCAAGGCAGCTACCCAGGAATCAAAACTGACCTCAAGTAAGTTTCTCCATTTCTAGCATCGCCTGAGACCAATGCTACAAAATCTTAGTTACAGTATTCAGTAAAGAATGGACAAAGTCATATGAACTTTTTCAGGTTCTGGGATCTGATCAATTTTTACAGTACTCAGATACGGTGTTAATGTTTGTGAGACTGTGGAATAGCCAGGAGATTCAATGATTTCTATGAGCAGCTTCCTGCCTCAGAACAGACAGGAGAATGGAACAATAAAGACTAGGAACAGCAAAATGAACAATGGCAGAAAAACAGGCTGAGGAAACAAATGGCAAAGCATTTACAGGCTGAGAAAGCCTAGCCTCCTGATTTTTAGAATTGATTACAAATAAGCTAAAAGACAATTCTTGTATAATCACGTGTATTCTCTTTGCTGAACTGTGTCATGTTTTGTATCAAAAATGTAAAGTAGAAGTGATTTGGGGAAAGAAATCTATAGCTCAGCACTACTGTTGTTACTGTTTAAGCTTTATCCACATGACATGGAATAACTGAGGATGAAGTGTGTTTCTAAGGTCATTTCTAATTGTCATAATAAATCATATTTCTTAAGACCTATTGTCAAAAAAAATACATAGCTTTACACACTGCAGCAATTCCATTCAGTTTTACAGAATGATTAATGTCTGTGGTATCAAGGGCTGGATTTAAAGAACTTAAGAGAGAGAAACATTTCACTCACTCATTGTACTACAGCTCTACCTGTAATATTCCACTTGGTGCCATGCTCTATAGAAACCATCAAGAGATTGTTCTCCCTGACGTATGTATTTTGTCTTGCTGACATAGACACCTGTAGAAAAGGAAGATATATGAACAAAAATTAAGGATGTAAAATATTTAAGATGAAAAAAAACACCCCAATAATCCAAAAATTTTGAGTATACTTCTGTCACTTAAATACATCAAAGTTTTTATTTTCATCCCTTGCACCCTTCCTTTCCCTTTCAGATATTCTACAAATTCAAATGCACAAAGAAATTCAGCTTAGTTCTAACAATGTCATAAGTATCAAACCCACCTGATTGCTTCGGTCACAGTTACATACAACTATTTCCAAAAGTACAGCTTACCATCAAATCGAACACGAGGCCTCACCAGAAACATTTCTCTCCACGAGGTATATGGAACAAGTTTATTACAGCTCCTGCCCCATATTTTCAAACAGACTTGATGCCAGATTTCAGGATCTCTAAAGAAAATGAGAAAAATGCAAACCGCATAACTTTCCTACAAACCTTGTTTAGCTTTTATATATCAAAGTAACACACTCCATTATTTAGTTCGGATGCAACAGAAGGAAACTTTCTTGAACAAAAATAGCTCATAACTTAAAATCATTGACTAATTTACTTAATCCTGGAGTGTTTGAAAGCCATTTCCTCTTTCCGGTGAAATCCAAGAATGCAATGGCATTTTCAGCCTGGCACTTCCCTGTGTGGCCATGAGGATGATGTATTTTGGAGACCTGCAACTCTAACTTGCAAACAAGGCAGAGCAAGTAAGACTTTCTGCTGCACTTTTATTACAGTGCAGGCATCTATCTAACATACCATTTACTGGTGTATTCAAAAGCTGATGAGCACTGCGAGGAGTGTAACATGAAAATGTCCATGGGAAGGAAAAGCAGGACATTGTTAGTGCAAAGAGAAGCTTCACTCAGATACATCATCTGTAATACATCATCTGTAATACCTGGCACAAATGTAAAATCCTCGACAAACAAGAGATAACTGCTCCAACGATCTCAGATCCAGGTCACTTGAAACCACCCATCGGAAAATGTACATTAGTACTTCCATAGGCAGTGCTGCAAAGAGAAGACAAATCCTTGTTAGATGGCAACCAGAAAATCAATAGGTTATCTGGAATTCCAGCTCTTGCCTTTACTTTCCATAAAAAAATTCTAATTTTTCACTTTGTAGCCAGATGCCACAGAACAAACCAAACCAAACCAACCAACCAACCAACCAATCTTTAATTTAAAAGTCACGATACATTACAAAAAAGTCACGTAACAGAGGAACAAAACTCAAGAGCTGAAATTGCATTATGGCAAGATGATTAGATAAAACATTGGTTCAGACTACAAATACCCACACCTACAAGGTTTTATAGCAAAATTTCAACATATACATTGCACAGAGCCCATGAAGCAGTATTTTCTTCAAACTGACCAAGTGTGTAACATTACCCCAAAGTATACTGCTTCTGCCTGAGAAGCTAAATAAACTCAGGTCAAATTCAGTATTTGATAGGAGGTCCTAAGAACAAACTATCCAGTATAAAATTGAAATGATATCACTGTTGTATTTTGTGGTATGGGTCCAATGACTGAAACTGGTATCACACAGCACTGCTGTACAAGAAGACTTTCTCTACTGTAATACAAAATCCTCATCAAAGCACCAAAACTTTGGTTCTTTGATTCTGTGGCAATTTTCCTACCATAAAGAGCTCAGTGAGAAAGCCCTGGGAACTTAAGCCAAAATTCTTTCTAATAACTTTCTGCCTCCCTAAGTTTTCTCTGTTACTCTCTTGGATATTAATCTTATTTACTCATCTTATACCATCAGGAATTACAATTGATTTATTTTAAACTACTGCTGCTTTCCAGAGCCTATGGCTTGATCTATATGTCCATGTGCACTTCAGACTTCATGATTTTACTCAGTATAACTGCACTGAGCTCAAAGGAAGGAAATAGCTGAGAGGCACAAAGGTACATTAAACAATAACTAGCTGTAAAGACTGTGGTAGAGACTGCAACTTAACAGAATTCTGTTTAGTGTAAAAACATGCCTTTTATAAAAAGGTGTTGTTGCATTCCCACAAATCCAACGCGACTGGTTTTGGCATAAAATTCGATGAAACTGCAGTTTCACATTTCAGAATGGTATCATAATAAAAAGTACATACACCGCATTAGGTATCAGTTTGTGTATTCATTTAACACACATCTTGTTTCATGAATCTGACTTAGTTCTATGTTTTACTACTGAGAATTCATAAATTTGCTATATTGCCTGTATTTGCAACCATCAAATTATTGTTCCAGTATAAACAAAAGTTGTGCAGATTATTGCTGCAAGGTACAAACCAGTCTGGCAACTTATGAGCTCTTTGGTATGTGAACTCCTAATGCCTTGGAGAATGGGAAATACCAAGACCTACAAATCTGTTATACATCTTCCATTCTGATAGTCATCAGTCATCCAAAGCCTTTGATTTTCTGTCTTAGCATCCATATTTCTATGTTTCTAGTAAACTAGGGGTTGTTAAGACAGTTTGCTTCAGGTACTGGGCACACCCTCTATGAAACCTTATTAGTATTTCTGATGAAGAATGTGATCTTGGTCCTAAGCTTTATGTGTATAAAGGAAAAAAACAACTATGAAAAATTGTCCATACACTAGGGAGGGAAGGTAAATATATTCAGTATGACAGCTACATAGCCGAGGTCTGATTCTGCCCTGTCAATAAAACGGAACACAGGGTATCAGTTCAGCCAAATCCATTACTTTGTATTGTTTATTTTTAACTCGGGCTCCTGAGGTCTGACTGTTGTACTCCTGTGATGTCCACAAACACCTTGCTTCATTTACTTTACTTTCTTTCCTTGACCAGAACAGAAATCAGACCAAGATTTCCAAGAGCAACTGGTAATTCAGGATGCAAATTAAACATGATTTAGAGGCATCTGTTTTTAAGAGAGTTAATATCTTATATACACTCTCTATAATTTAGATCACATAAGAAGTCTCAAGATAACTGTCCTAGAACTTAAGCACTGAAATCACTAACTTTCAAAAGAGTTTCTAGCTGTGTTATATAGTCTTGCTGAACTTGAAAACATACTTGTTGCAAAAATCTACAGAATCAGGTAAAACCAAGAAATGCAAAGATGCACATTCTGCACAGAACAACTGTCTTTTACACTTTAGAATTTTCATCAGTATTTGAAAAACCAAACAAAAAAAACTGGAAGGAAAACCGGAATACGCTTACTTCAACAATGCTGTTCCTAGAAGTTGCTACTAGTAAGCATGACTCTGATCCTGAAAATTCTACTCAGTAGTAGTTCTACATGGATAAGCTTGTGTGATAAAGGCAAGATCATATAAGAGACACTGTGTGAATTTCTTTAGAGGTGACTTTTCAATGAAGAAGACAAATGTTTTAATAGAGTAAAACATCTCTATAAATTCTGCCTCTGAACTCTTACAGTGTATCTTAACTCATACCTGAGATATGGGTCTGGCTGACATCAACCTCAGGCTGGCAAAGTTTGACTGAAGATTCCTGAAGAGTTAACTGCTGCTGGAAATCTGACAGGAGATCAGCCATTTTGTCATCCTCTTTGCTATCCTCAACACTAGAAAAAGGGGAATGCCAACACTGTGATATATATTGGACAAAACATACCAACAGATGTCCTCATCTTGGCATCAATCCACTGTCTTACCCTCATTCAACAGAGCTATTTTCTGTATGTTTTTAACACAATCTTATTTCATCATATGATAAAACAACTAATGCAATATTATCAAGTTCATTTATACTTAGCTGGAATTCCCTCTGACAGTAACAACTGGGGTTTTTTTCACTTAATTCCCATCCCAGTTTCTTTCTGGATTTGAGAGTTCACTGTTAACTTTTTTTGTTGAAGTCACTGAAGAATTCCTTTACCCCATGAAAACAAAATCTCATCTTTCACATTGTCTAAGACATGGCGTATGCAGAAGAGAAAGTGTCATTAATGAAAAGTTTTATTTTGCAATCCTTGTCACAATGTAAGATACTGAAAACAATTAAGGATTATTTTCTACTCGTGTTATTCACTGAAGAGTGATCCTCAGTGGGTTTATTCAGTAATAATGAAGGAAAACTACTTTTTTACCTATTCTGTAAATAGGCAGACATCATAAATTTCAGGAGCCAGAACAAGACAACAGAACAGAAACAAGCAGCTTGCTACTCATCAGTAAGCTTGAAGGATTACTAAGTGATAAAAGAACATCACCACATTAAAAAAAAAAATCTAAATTTAAGTTGTATGTCATAATGTCCTTTAGTAGTTGCATGCTTGCTTGCACCAAACAGCCACAAAGTACACAAACTCCTTGACCTCATCACAAAAAACTTTCTTTACCATGACTTGGTATACAAGACTTAAGAGATCTTCCAGTCACTTTTTAATACTATTGAATTCTACTCTTAAGCTTAACATAATGAGCTGTGAACATAAGCAACTAGTAGACCTACCAATGGGTTTTAAAGTATCACAGAGAAGACAGTTACGTTTGGGCATGTCATAACTAAGACTACAGCAAGGTGTTGCACTGAACATACCTGCCTTTATATTGATGAATATGATGATCAGTCCAAGTACGTACAGGCCACACTCTAAATTGTTTTTTCAAATGTAACTGTGTAATGTTTTTACTCATCAAGATCATACGAAACACCCACAACAGTACTTTAGAAAGCAAAATCACCACAACTAGAATCTCTTGAAAAACACATCTCTACAAATACTGCTTTTAAACAATTGAGACTGGTGGTTGGCTTTCCCTCACTGTCATGCAATGATGGGAACAATGCAGCAACATTTAAAAAACTGAACAAAAATTCACAGGATCACTTAGGTTGGAAAGGACCTTTAAGATCTTTGAGTCCAATCATTAAACAAGCACTGCAAAGTCCACCACTAAACCATGTCCCTAAGAAATCTACACATCTTTTAAATACTTCAGGGAGAGTGACTCAAATAATTCCCTGAGCAGCCTGTTCCAGTGTTTGACACTGTGAAGACATAAAATTTACCTAATATCCAACCCAAACCTCCCCCAGCACACCCTGAGGCCATTTCTTCTCAGCCTATTGCTTGTTATCTGGGAGAAGAGACCAACCCCCACCTTGCCATAAGGTCTCCCCTGAGCCTCCTTTTCTCCAGCTCCCTCAGCCACACCTCGTAAGACTTGTGCTCCAGTCCTTTCTCTAGCCTCACTGCCCTTCTCTGGACATGCTCCAGCACCTCAACATCTCTCTTACAGTGAGGGTCCCAGAACTGGACACAGCACTCGAGGTGCTGCTTCACCAGTGCCGAGTACAGAGGGACAGTCACTGCCCTGGTCCTGCCGCTCACACTGTTTCTGATATAGCCCAGGATGCCATGGGCCTTCTTGGCCACCTGGGCACACTCCTGGCTCATGCTTGGGCACTGTCAACCAGCACCCCCAGGGCCTTTTCCACCAGGCAGCTTTTTAGCCACTCTGCCCCAGCCTGTACCACTTCCTGGGGTTGTTGTGACCCAAGTGCAGGGTCCAGCACTTGGTCTTGTTGAACCTCATACAACTGGCCTTGGCCCATTGATCCAGTCTGTCCAGATCCCTCTGTAGATCCAGCTCCCTCTGTAGATCCCTCCTATCCTACAGCAGATCAACATTCCTGTCCACTTTGGTGTCAGAGAGTCTTAATGCAGCAGAAAAAATGATGCTAAAATAAGAAAATAATCCTAAGAAAACGAAGATATTTACATGACTGTAGTGTATCATCCAGTAGTTTTGCTCGCACACAGATGCAAAGATTTTGTGCCAGCAACCCATTCGGAAACTAAAGTAATAGATGTAAATAAAGCACTTAGCTCATCTTACACTCAAGTGCTGCATGGGAGCTGTACTGCCCTGGGGCAACCAGACACCACAGGGACATGGTTGTACTTTCCTTTTTATTCTCCATTTTAAAACAGTTGATTTCTTGTAGCTCTCAGCAGCATCCATGGCTACTGAATAAGCAATGAAGCCAGAAACTCTGTTTCATAAGCTTGTCTTCACAAGGCTATGCGAGCTATAACAGGAGGTTTGGCCCTAACCTGAATTCCATCCTCAAAATACAAGTCTTGGGCTCAAGTGTGGCCAACTTTAGGATGCTACACATCTGTTGTATTGAGGCTAAGGGTATTCTGATGTTTGTAATGGTGAAAGACTAGACTGCTCAGATTACAATCTTTAAGCTTCTAAAAGTATTGCTTTACTTATTGAAAATGCTCTCATTAAGTTAGCACAAGAACAGTATATTATTCCCTTGCTTAATTAAGATGCTTATTTCACAGTATGAAGCTTTTACGAATAAATCTTTTTGCCCCCTACAACTTTGTAGATGATCCTAGATCTGAAAATCAAAAATCAAAATAAAATGACTGATGTTTTTTTCCTTTTTTTAAAGTAGCAACATGACTATTTGTAGTCCTTCCACCTGAAATTAACTAGCTCCAAACAGGACCGTTACCATCTTTGAAGGACAATACAGAAAAGTCCTCCTTAGATTAATGCATCTGTAAACTTTCTGGGAAGCAATCTATTCAACTGAGAGGACATAAGTTTTCCAGATATTAAGAAACACACAACTGCATACCACAGTAGAATACTGAAATGCTTCAGAAAAAAAAAAAAAAAATCATGTTTCAATACTCCTATGCACTTAATTAAGAGATTTTGATACTTACCACCTCTTTCCAACTCCATCACCATCTGGGGACCGTGAATAGGTGATCTTAAACTCTATATCAGGTACAAGCTGCATGGCTAGACGATAAAACTTGATGGCTGAAAATAAAGGTTTGATGTTTAAACATACATGATGATGTCTATACTAGCTTATCAAAAGATTGCTTCAGATAAAGGGCTTCAGTTAAAAGCACTAAAAAGGTGGAAAATGCTTTTGCCTAAGAAATCTTATTTAAACTGTTTAGGTTTAAATTAAATACAGAAGAGAGGAACATTAAAAACCTATTTACAAAACTGAAAACATAATTTACTTTTTCAGAATAAACAGCTATCTCAGATGTGTTTCAGCTTTTACAAATTTAACTACTACAAATTCAACTATGGAGTACAAAATTTTACATTAAAATGTTACAAAGTCCTGATGTTTTTCGTTGCCCAGCACACACAAAGCTTTCTCAACAGACCATAAAGATTTTAGGCAGTATATTCATAAGTAACCATGAGGAACATGAAAGAGAAAAATCACACAGGTATGTGATATTCCTGGTATAGTAAAGGCATTCAGACATATACAGCCTTATATATGTGAGAAAGTTACATAAAATACTGTTGCAATTTTAAAACTTCAACAACAAACACAAACCAGATCAATTTCACTATGGCAAACCCCTTGGAGCTAAAGAAGGCACAGAAGCAAGCCACTCAAAACACTGAGGGTGAGGAAAGTAGCCTTCCACAAGATTATGGGGCACGAAGGAAAAACTGACAGCTTGGGTTTTGCACACTATTCTTGTACACAAAGAAGGTACTTCTGCCTTTAACACTTCAAAGATCCTACAAAACTGAGTAGAGAAAGAGGTTCAGAAAAATCACTCTGTGTCAACAAACTTATTTAAGCTGCAGAATGTCTTTCTTATGAGTCACCTCTGTGAATCTTTCTTAATTTAAATGAATTTGTTGCATGTACATTCAATCTTTTTAAATAGCAGTATTAAGATCATGTATTTATATGTCTCTTTGTTTGCCCACATGGGAAAGATCAGTGAACACTTCTTCCTCAGTTTGGACCCTTAAAACCAAAACTCAAATAAAATACCAGTGAGTGTGGAGCTCAGAATTTGTCTAATGAGTCTAAGAAACCTGAGTTTGGGGCTAGTAAGTGTTCCTGTTTCCCTGAGTTCACATCAGGGCCAGTGACTGACAAGTAGTATCCTTTTGCTGCTGAGGATGAGGAATACCAGTAGCCAGCTAAACAGAGATCAGTCTCAACTTTAGCATTTCATCTTGCAGACAAGACCTGGACTGTACTTAAGCAAGAACAACCTGCTGCACACAAGTGCCTCACAAACATCAGGTACCAGAAGATTTCAGAAGCAGGCTGAAACGCCACTTGCATTCTGGTGATTTGGGCCAGGTCAACAAATGAAGGTCTGGTCTGAAAACAGATGACCCCAACATGTGTTCAGTGATATATCTGTGCCTGGCATAGGACCATGCCTCTAAGGTCTAGATGCATGTGTAGAAAGAGTTTGGTTTAGTTTCTTTAAATCTCAAATTCAGTTGAGAAAGATGGATTCATATTCACACAATCAATGCCTGAAACACCTCTGTGAATGCAACTCACACCTAACTCATATGTAACTACTTCTCTACTATGTACAAGGAGCGCACTCAAGCAGATGAAGCCACAGCTTTCATTTTATATACACAATGTTTAAATAGACTGCTTTCCTCACTTTTTTTAATTTACTTAGAAAGAACTTCCACAATCTACTGCATGATTTCCTAAATGGTAGATTACATACCAGATTTCTAGTTCTGATGTATTTTTCTACTGTGCATTTAATCCTACACACAACACCCAACATATCTTTGCCTAAAGTAATTTTTCCCAGTAAAAACATGTAGTAAATTAGAAACTGAGACAACTCATTTTTTAACCTACAGAGGACTCATATTTCTCTGTTTATTTGAAATATGAAACAACAACCAGAAATCCCTTGCAAGGGAAGGAAATCTCCCATGGTGGAGAGGAAAATCTGTATTCAGCAGGTGGCTGAGTTCAGGAGCCTCCAGAGTACTCTCAGACTTGCATATCTTAATTTGCTTTGCACCTGCACTTTAAAAACAGTGGCCAAAACCTCTAGTGGATAAAGAGGATGGCACGTACATTCTATTTTTCTTTTTTTGCATGAAAGCAACAGAAAATTGGTATCTCTGCTACTGATATACAGGACTTGGAAGTTATGGCAGGCTTCTGGAAACTAAATATGAGAAACAAAGCTTTGAACTTTCACTTTTACTAGTGCTGATAGCAAAAGGGCAAGCAAGCTAAGCACCTTAAATATTTATGGTGAGCCTCACAAGACTACCAGATTCAAACACTCACTTCAGGAATTCTTAGAGAAGCTATCTTAGCATGCTGTGGTAATTAAAAACACCAAAAGAAAAAAAAAAAACCAGCAGCCTACAAAACCAAACCAAAACCAGCCCAACAAACACAAAACAAACCAAAAAACACCACAACATCCAAAAAAAAATACCATAATAAACCCCCACAACCAAGCAACGAAGAGTTCCATGGATTATGTAGTTCTGTTCACAGTGCAATGACAAAAGCTATGAGCATGGGAAATACAGTATATTGCCTTAATTATTATGCTAATTTTATGTTACAGAAGTCACACAAAGAAGCACTCTATATGAAGAAGCAATCCAGGACTTCATTAAATTGCAAGATTTCAAGATCCTGTTGTTTTGTCCGAAAGACAAAAATTCTTTCCTTGATCTCACTTTAGCTTCTTCAACTTTAACCTTAGAACTGTGATGAACCTTAGATATGATGATTGATTTTATAGCATGCTTAATTGTTTATCTGAATAACTGAGCTCTTAAATTACTACTGTAGTTTAAGTTTAGTGGCATCATGCAGACTTGCACTTAAATCAGAGGGTGTTAGAGTCTTCTGCAATGAGGGTGTTCACCATAGACTTCCATATTACCTTCATAAAGGGCCCCATTTCGTTCTTCTTCCACTGCCTTCAGGAAAAGTTCTTTTGCCTGCACAATAAATTACACAGAACACTTCTTAAATTCCTTATTATACAAGTGCAGTGTTCCTTAAGAATTATTTTTGATCTTACCGACTGCACCCTATGAAGGAGATGAATAAAGTAATTCCATAGGAAGACCTATTTATGTGCTACAAGCCATAACTGAAATTCACAATCAAGAAACACATTCCAGCTACCTGTCCCTTACCTACAGCCTTTCAGAAAACAGACTGTTAAGGAGACACAAAGTCAAACATAAAAACTAGAAGAATCAGTGAAGAATTATGGAAGACATTACTATGGAGAAAACAGTTTAATGACCTCCGTCATTTCTCTAGATTTAATTCAGCATTAGCTTTTAGAACAGTTACACTGCAAAATCTCAGAATTATACATCTATTTTTCTGTACCTTTTCCTCTTTTGCTATCTCCTGTTTCCCTCTGGCATCTACAGACTTTACTCCAGGGCCTCTTGAAGATGCTTTGCATGGCAGAGGTTCCAACCCACTAGAACTCACACCTGGGGCAAGCTCAAACATCCACTGAGCTCTGAACATCTGGAGCTCTGCCTAAAAAACAAGATTGATTATGACTTATTATCACATATTCAGACGGTACATCTTTTCAAGAGAAATTATAAAGTAAAAACACAAAAAAGAATTTCAAAATTATGCTTTACACTTCCAAGTCTTAAAAGGGTTCAGTGAATTTGGACACAGAGAGTTAGAAACTGCTTCCCAGTAAATTTCAAACAGTGCACAGGTATGTGTTTGGTCTCATTCAACAGCAAAAATGCTTTTTTCTGGACTGTTCACCTCAAAAGAAAAATTATGGCATTTCAAGAAGTGGTTGTTAGCACTATGGTTATGACCTAAGATTCCATAGAAAAGTGCTCTTTCTAGACATGATGTTTTTGTTCATGGAGAGTTATCTTAAGCAAGAAATCAATTAGCTCTTGAAATTAAATTTCAGAAAATCTACTTATACACAAGCATACTAAGCTTTATATAATCAAGGCCGTCATTTATATAGTATACAAATAAGACCTTGCTCCTTTCTCTTAAAATAAGGACTATGCTCTGAGAAAAAAGACAAGTTATAATTCTTGCCATGCATTTTTTCAGCATCTTTTAAGTTACACTTTTCATGTCTCTTACAATCATCATGACTTCTGAGGAGCAAGCACACAAAAATATAGTATCATAAGAGAACACATTTCTCTATTAGACTGCTTTTATCAGCTTTCTGCTCCAAGAGTGACAATTTAAACTGGAATTTGATCCATACAGAAACTGCTGTCCAATTTCTATAGTTCTTCAAAGAAATTCCCAATCTGTCACAAACTTTCTTTTCATCTACACAGATAACTGAAGACTGAACTTGACACAGAACACAATGCAAAATTTATCTATCTCACTTTTGGAGGGACAGACAGATTAAGCTTTGTCAGATCAACAAATGTGTGGTAACTAAATGAGGGTAAGTGATGCAGCTTAAATCACAGCAATATTATGTTTGTAAAAAAAAACACTAGCATGAGAGACATACCTGAAGATTTGCTTCACCAGATCTGTCATTGTCATCGGTTCTTACCAAATCAGTGTGACAATCTTCTTCAGCTTCTGCCTAGTAGAGAGCAGTCAAACGTGATTATAGAGTCTGCATAAGGCCCTGCAGCACATTTACAAAGCACAATTGTCATGGTCACACATGAGAAAAAAAACAACAAAAAAATCAAGCATACTTCTCTTTTAATGATAAAAATTGATTTTAAAACTACTGGTACTGGTTGCACTTCCCTATTAATTCAGTGAAAGCGGGTTTTGCATTTTAAACAACTTCATCCAACACAGATTAGTTTATCACTTGAAGACTTGCATGCATCAGTACTCTGGCATCATACCTGAATAAACACTCAGTGTCTACGTCAAAATACAGAACCAAAGCTTCAGTATCAAACAGTAGTGTGCTTCATACAACAAATTAAAATTTAATTACTATCTTCTCATTGTAAAGAAAAGCAGTAGTTTTGATCTGTTTAATATTCACAAAAGATCAGTGCTTTGAGTAAAATAGGTACTTTATGAAAATTATGGGATAATACAGGCAATCTCAAAACACACATATGAAACTAAACAAGAAATGTACTGGAAAATAAAATAAAGGCTCACATGAGAGTTTGGCAGCTGGTTTTATTTACAGTACTGCTGTGAGACAGGTTAAATAAATAAGACCTTAAATAAGACCTTTGACTAAACAGGGTTCTACACAGGAAGTTAAGACAGCTAGTTTAAGAGGAAAACTTAAAAATATGTAAATGAATTGTCATTGTGAAATATACTAAGATTTATGGAATCTATAGTAGAACAATGGAAAACTAATTTTGAGCATCAGTGACAAGCCACTACAATGACAACAGCAGCACGATTGATTCCAGTAAGGGGAAAAACCCCAAAACTTGACTAAGACATTTGTGTAAGATTCTTCCTACAGCTCAGCTGAAGCAAACTGGTTTCTCTACCACTCTGTGCTGAAATTCACATCTATAGTTCCACAAGTACATAATGCAAAGTGAAATTACAAGAAGGCAAACTTAACATTATCACAACTACTTATAGAAGTTTTGTATCCCATTCCTTCCTTTTGCAGATAGTGCTCAAGGACTTCAAAGTGACATTCTGTCAGTGAAATTCTACTAAGCTCTCAAAACCTCTATCTCCTGCACAATGAAAGTACAGAAATCAAAGCATTCTTGTATTCTGAAAATTTATAAAATTTTTATAGTATCTGGAAGTTCTGATCAAACTACAGAATACCGGCCAAGCTGATGGGAAGGTAGCATTTAATCTGTCTTGGTGACAAGCACCTCCCTGGAGCTCATCTGTAGCACATCTTCAGTTATTACCCCAAAGACCAGAAACTTACTGGCTTGTCATCTGTAAAACTGTTTTCACTGATGCCTCAGAGAATTTATCATTTACAACTGATAATGTAGACGGAGTTGTTTGGTTAAACAGATATTGTGTCTGTTTCTACATTCTCGTTTTAAGGCTGTACATTTCTAATTTACCAGCAGAGAAAACAGGTGAGCCAGAACACTCCAAAGCACTAGTGGCAGTAAATCTGAACAAGGAGTAAATGACTTGGAATCTTCTTGGGCTTTGATTCCAGAATTTAATTGCGGGCAGTTAATGCTTTATGAGTTACAGCAATCCTACCACATTATTTCAGCATTCAGGAAATATGTTTATGTTGGCCAAGCAGAGATAGCCCAGGGATGAGCTAACACTGAAATGGGTGTCTGTAAGTACATTACTATGGCACTGGGCTGACACAAATAAGGCCTAATTCTGCCTCCACAAAGTGCAAGGCTTCTGGTTTGCAGCTAAATTATGTCAAATCATCTCTCAGTCTGGGCAGCATAAACTTGGTTTTATCTGCAAAATGCAGAAACTAGTGATTCCTAAACTAAATCAACATGTTATCTTCTTACTCATAGAGGCACGCCCACTAAAACCTTAAACTCATGGAGTCTGTAAACAAACTAATTTAAGAGTAAGAGTTAAAATTACTTAAGAAGTTTACCTCATGTTCAAAAAGCTTATGTTTCACTAATCTTGTTCAACTCTTAATTTTCCTCCCATCATCTCTGTTCCAACTGCCTTACTTCATGTCTGAGTCACAGCCAGACATGGTTCTGGACCAACTGCATCCAAAATGTTATTTGATGCTCTTTAAAACCTAAACCTCAACTCAAACAAAAAATTCTACGAAGACCTAGCCCACAGTCAAAAATCATCACAGAGTTGATTGCAACAAAGTTTGCCTTTTGTCATTATCTCTTCTATACTGTGTTCGTATGTGATCTGAAGTCTCTGGTGCCAAAGGTCTGTCTTCTGTCAGCAGCAGCCACTCCTCTAAATTTACCAGTAGAGCAAAGAATTCACATTGCTACTGCACACTTAACTGGACTGTAAAACTGTTCTCTATTAACAACCTTACCACTATTTATCTGATCTGCCAATACCCTAAGGTTTTGCTACAACAAGCAAGTAAACACAGGTACTGCTGAAGCAAGGACCTTCAGAAGCAGACAGCTCATGAGATCACACCTAAAGCACATCGTAACGTAAAAATTGGCTCCTTGCCCCTACTCTGACAATACTGAAGTTGTAGTGATAGCTTCTAAAACTCACAGAATACTGTATTGTAATCGCTACTTAGTGGATAAATCTGGACTGTTCATCTTTATGCTCCTGGCCTTCTGCCTGCTGCAAGTCAGCTGTCACGTGGAACACTGACTTTATCCTGATTGAAAGCAAGACATCATTGTGTGTACTGATCAGCTCAATTAATTTTCCATGAGAAAAGTGGCAGCCTGTCAAGCCACCAAAAGGTCAACATGTCAAAAGTAAACATGCGAATTAAGATGGTGACCTGTAAAAAAAGAAGTCAGCTGAGTAGACTTGATTCTGATTTGCTTCCAAAGCTTTAGAAATCATTTACCAAATGCAAAACTAGTTTATCTGCACAGTTTAGTTTTGTTTTGCAATCAATAATTGTATGCTGATTTCCTCAGAGTACAACTGTAATGTCAGGTCCTTTCCTAGTTCTGACCCGTTTCAGCGAAGCAAAGCCAAGACCGAAGCGGTTCGAAGCTCGAGTGTCACCAGTTGAGCAGGGCCACGTGTGAACCAAACAGAACTCAGGGAGGAGCAGGCACGACGAAGTGACCATCAGCGAACATTCCTCTTGGCTTTATAAACAAAGGAGGAAGTTGCTCTATTTTTCTGTCCGTTTGTTAGAAGAATTACCGTGTTCAAAAATAAGAGCTTTAATCAGGGTGGTGAGCCGTTTTAAGAGCTCCTGCTTGGTGTAAGTGGTTTAAATTAGAATGACTGAGTCCTCATCATGGATCCCTGAATACACACTGAAGTGCAGTCAAAAAAGCAATACTGAACCACACAGTATTTCTGACATGTTAAATGACCAACTCAAATAACTGGAGTGCCCGGCCGATGGAGCCCTTTGAATAACGGGGTGACCGTGTGCCCTCAGGGTTGGGAGGGGAGGGGACAGGCAGGCACCTCCTTGCAGTGACAGAGGAATTTGTCCGGGTGTTTCCAGGGGGAGAGCTCGGTGGCCCCTGAGCCGAGCAGCCCCTCCCCATTCTCGGGCACAGACCCCGGGCACACACACCCACACACACCCCCCGGGCACACACCCCCACACACACCCCCGGCCCGTCCCCGGCCCGGGCCCGCTCACCATGCTG
>VXBX01005336.1:0-21330 GCA_013400415.1 Scytalopus superciliaris
GGACTGGGGGGCTGCAGTGGGACGGGGGGGCTGCCATGGGCTCCCCTCCTCACTCCCACACTGATGCCAAAGGCTGGTCCTGCCACCACATCTGCCCATCCCACCTTTCCACTGCCAGGGGGAGGATGTGGTTTCAGGTGCTGCCTGTGAAAACTGTTATGAAATATCAATGATATAATTTTATCTACCCGCAGAACTGACAGGCACTTTTCAACAGTGGTACAGTATCAATTATAAGCCTAACAGAGCATGTTCTCCCATCTGATTGTTGGAAGAATCACTTGTCAAGGGCTGGTAAAGACCACAGCTGTCTTCTCCACACAGACAGCCCTGCAAGAGACGAGGAGCTTCTGTGCTACAACGCTTTTGCTTTCCCTTTCTTTTTTCCCTCTCTGGTATAATAGCAGGGAACTGAATGAGGTGATTTCTATAGTCTCTTTACCCCAGCAATGTTTTACAAAGCAGAGTGTTGGATCCTGGCAGTGCAGTGACAACGTTAATCAAACACCACGACTCTGGCACATCCCACGGGAAGAGCCGAGGCAGCCCCGGCAGCAGGACCCTCCTCTTCCTCCCTGCACACCTTTGGGGCTGGGGAATGGGGGTCTTGCAGCCAGGAAAAGCTTTGTTTCCTACCCGAGAGGCCACTCCAGTTCCGTCATGAGCTGGAGCCCAAAATCCCTATTTCACCTCCACTGGCCACCACAGCCACAGCCCTCTGCAGCACCCACAGACTCATCTCTTGGGAATCATCTGACTCTCCCTCAGCCTTCTCCAAACACAGGGTGATCCTCCCACAGCAGGGGACACGAGTGTCCCCCAGAGATGACGAGTGACAACACTTCTCACAGCGTGCCCTGCCTTGGTGTGTCACCGTCAGCGCTCACAGACAGGGCGATGCCAATTACAACCACTTACAAACAGGACGGGGGGATTTCTAATTATTAAAAAGCTTTAGCGCCTTAAAAAGCTACAACAAGAGAGCGAAAAAGAAAAGACTTAATCAGTTTTGCTTTGGAGTTGCCTCAAATTTGTAATTCAATCAAACCTCCCATAGCAGGAAGGATGTCTTTCTGATATTCACAGGAGCTTTCCAGGGGCTATAATCTCTGAGAGATTTATTCATACTTTCTGCATTAGCTTAAGACTATTTTGGAAGAAACATCTCTCCCTCCCTCCCATCAGCAGAACTCCAGAGGAGATATTAATATTAAAACAATTCAATTACTATGACTCGGGGAGAACGCGGGGCCTGGGGGGGCTGCTCGTTGCCCCGTGCCCTGCCAGCCCTCTCCTCTGCCCCGACATCCCCCGCCCTTGTTCTCCAAGAGTTCACTGAAACATTGGACAGAGCTACTGCAGACCACGGGAGGAGAGAGCCCAGCTCCCTTTCCTGACATGCATTTGGGGTGTGGCACTGCTAATGGTGCAGCTTGAGGTCCTGGTGGCACTCAGGTGACACCAGGGCTTTGCAGCACCTCTGCATCCTCCCTGGGCAGCACTGCCTTCCCTGCTCACCGTCCTGCCCCTCACAGCCCACACTCTTCCTCCTGCTTCAGTAACCCACACTGCTCACACTCAGTCAGAGAATCACAAAATCAAGACTGGTTTGGGTTGGATTATCTCACATCACCTTCCACGAGACCAGGTTGCTCCAAGCCCCGTCCAGCCTGGCCTTGAGCAGGCAGCACACTGGTACTCCAGGACTGTCTGCACAGGCACAGGGCTTTGAGGTGCTTAGAAAAGCCACTCCTGAAATCCTGTTTCCAAACCCCCACGTGCAGCCCCCCATGGGGAAGGCTCCAGCCCCTCAGCCACCAGCAGCACTTGGCAGAAAGCAGCTGGGGTGGGATGAGGAGGGCTGGGAGGAGGAGGAGGAGGAGGAGGAGGAGGAGGAGATGACTTCGGGGGAGAAGGATAGGGAGTACTTTACACTTCAAAGGACACATCATCTCCTTGCTTCACAAGATCACAAGGAAGAAGGAATAGCAAGGCTAGAGGATAGATTAACCTTCCTTCTCCCTCCTGCTTCCTTGTTCTATGCAATCCATCCTTCATGCACCAGCTAATTAAACATGAAACAGGAAGAGAGGGTGCTGAGCCTCATCAGCTCAGCCCTACGTGCAGCAATCCTGCTCCTCCAGCCTTGCAGCAGGGAATGCTCTGCACGTGTGCCCTCACAGGGAGCCCTGCCAGGCCCCAAACCACTCTGCTGTGCCTTCTTTCATTGAATCATAGAATGCTTTGGGTTGGAAGGGATCTTAAAGTTCATCCAGTCCCACTCCCTGCCATGGCAGGGACACCTCCCACTATCCCAGGTTGCTCCAAGTCCCATCCAGCCTGGCCTTGAACACTCATCAGGGATAGCAACCTGTGTCAGGGCCTCCCCACCCTCCCAGGGAACAATTTCTTTCTAATATCTATTCTAACCCTGCCCACCTTCAGTCTGAGGCCATTCCCCCTTGTCCTGTCACCACATGCCCTTTCATGATCCCTCCCATTGAATTTGATGCCTTAATTTCTGACTGCCCCAAACATAAGAACAGTCTCAGAAATTGAATTAAGCCCCATCACTCCTGATTTACACCAGTGCAAGAGATGAATGTTGAGCTCCCTACTGGGGAAGAGGATTCTCACACAAGCTGAGCTGGACCCCAGCAGGATTTCTCAGTGCTCACCACATGGTGAAATATCCATGGGATAAAACCACCTCACGACCCTGCATGGCCCAGGAGAAAAAGCCTTTGCAGAGGGAGGGCAGCTCAGTCCTCTGCAATCAGGGGCTGCTCAGCAGAGCTGAGTTTGCTCACGAGTTCAGTGCTCTGGGCTGAGACCTGAGAAGCTCTTTGGAAACGAAGCCTCAGATTCCACAGAGCTCCCAGCTCTGCCACTGAAGGAGTCAGAAGGGACACGGAATCAAACTGATGGCAGAGAAGAGGCATCAGACTTTGCACGGGGAAGGAGTCAGATGCCCTGCTGTCACACTCATCTGCACGTCTCTATCCATAAATCCAGATCTGGGACATCCATAGCCCTCAACCTCAACAACCCCACATGAAAACGCAAGAAGACTTGGAGAGAAAAAGAACATCTCTGTGATGAGACCATTTCTCCTCCTTGCTGGCCCTCAGGGGCAGCAGCCTGAGAGCTGGGAGATGTGCAGAGCAACTGCCAGCAGAGGGAAGGAAGGCACCAACATGGGAGTGCATCTTCTCCCTGAGGACACTGTTATTTTTCCAGCTTGCCAGCTCCAGCAGTTCCTGCTGCATTGTGTGCATATCCAGGATAAAACACACCTTTGGAATTATCCAAGAGAGGGGCAAACCTCCCCCCCCCCTCCCCACCAACACAGCCAGGCTGAGGGTGCCCCAAACACATTTTGGGGTGGGCACAGGCAGGAAGAACCACTGGGAACCTGCCATGGGCATCGGTGCCTTCCTCCCAGCAGGACACACGTCAGACTCCCAGCTGGGACCTGTCACTTGGCTGTGCCAGCAGAGGTGCAAAAAGGGGCAACTCCTTTATCCACAGAGGCAGTAACAGCAGCCCCAAGCTTGGGGAAGGGCCAGGCCTCAGTTTGCTGCCAGGTAACACAGACTTTGTGCCTGTGAATATCTATTTTTAGCACAACGAGGCACCCATTGTGTTCCCTTCACTGGTGGGACCTCACCAGGGGGTTTGTTACAGCAAATTCCAACACAGCACCCACCACTGGGACAGGGTGGCCAGGGATGCTCTTGGGAGCCTCTGCACCGATGGCCTGACCTCCCTGCTCACTCTGTGACTCAGAAAAAGGGGAATAAAGAGGCAAAGTGGGACGAGATCAGAAGAAGAAGGAGTTTTCTTTTTGAAGCACAGTGTATTGTTACTTAGCAGAGAGAGTCTGGAATACAACTTGCTGCTCCCCACTTGGACACCTCAATGTGTTTATTGTCAGAAGGGCAGCTCTGCAGAAATGAGCCACTTCTGCCATTGCAGATTTGGTTGCTTGTAAGAAAAGCAGGAAGTTTTTGCTATTGCTGCCATCCAGCCCCTTTTCTCCAGTTCCAAGCCTTGCTCTCCCTCCCTCAGACATCAAAAATGTCCTTGCTAAGAATTTCCAGCTTTTGTCTGAAAACCAGACAGAACTTCACCAGAACAATCAGGGGTTTGTTTTTTCGTGTGCTAAAAACTTACTTATTTTGTTATAGTTCCGAGTGGGGCTTTCTAAAGACTGTCTGACTCTGAAGAATACATGAATCAAGTCAGCCCACACATCTGCTTGTGCCTGAGGCCGAGGCTGGTTGTGCTCAGGGCACAGGACTGGCACCTGATCAAGAGATGGAAATGCCCCTTCAGGTCTGTGCCCACCTGGCTGTGGCAACCTGGTCCAGCTGCTCCCTGGGGAGAGCTCTTTAGTCCCAGACTTTGTAAACACTGCAAGGCAGCAGAGTGACCTCGGAAAAGACAACAGGAATGATTTCACTGGAAGAGAAACACGGGGCTGAGCTGCATTAACAACAGGAAATTGCTCAGAGAAAGAGCTTGCAATAACAGGCAGTTCTGTCCCGCTGCAACTGGGGATTAAGTGTGAATGTAGATAGGGGATAAACATGCAGCTCTGATCTGAAAGCCAAAAATTTACCTAAAAACAGTTTTACTGCCTTCAATCCTCCTTTATCTGCTCTGCTTCTCTCAGCCTCCTGCTCTGATCTCTGAGGGCCTTGCTGGTTCCACCCACAGAAGTGAAGAATCTGCTAAGGACAAAGGGCAGCACTGGCAGTGTCAGCTTATCCAGAGTTTTCTGTCTGCCCCAGAGGTGCAGCACATCTGGAAAGGAGCACTGGCACTCTCTGAGAGCTGCTCAGGCTCCCAACAGAGCAAAGCTTTCTGAACCTTACCAGCAAGTGCAACCCCTCTCGCTGCTCTTCTCTCACAAAGCACTGGGACGTGTGTTGGTTGGGCAGTTTTGCCCCTCTGTGAGAGAATTCCAAAACACACTTGAAAACCTCAAGACCAGCAGGTCAGGGCCCATCCTTCACACTCTGCCTCATTTCCACTGGAAGTGAGGCCAGCTCATCCCAGGTGAGGATCCATCCTGAGCTTTCCTACTGGAGCATTAAGCTGGAGCAGTGTCCTCAGCCATTCCTGTGCTCCTTCCAGCAGGAAGGATGGAGATGCCACATCCCCCAGTGCTCTCCTGCTTTTCCCTCGGTTTTAATCATCCCATTGTAAGGTGACATTAAGCAAAACTCTGTTGTCCCTCCCCTTCTCCCTGCCTATCCCGGATTCCCTGGAATCTCAGCTCGAGACAGCACTAAGTGGAATGTGTCAGAGTGGTGGAGCTGTTACTGTTCACAGACATGCAGCTCTGCTTAGCTTGTCACTGCAGACTCCACCTGGGAGATAAATAGGCACAAATTAGAAGCAGATAGGAAAAAAAATATCTTAATATATCAAGTTGTAAGAGAGAGGCAGCTCCAGAGTGCCCGTGAGACAGAACAGCAGCAGCCCCTGGGTAAACTCAACTCCTGCAAGGCCAAGAGCCTCTGTGGGCTGAGCACATCTGGAAGAGGCTCCTCAACAGCTGGGGCTGATGGAGCTGCACAAAATCCCTCAGGATGAGGGGGACAGGGACATTCCCACTAGTGCTGCCAGCAGCACATGGAGACCTGCTGTTCCTGGGATGAACACAAGGGTGGGGAACCCCTGGGACACCACAACACACTCTGTGGGACGTGGGAGCTACACCAAGGGGTGCTGCTGGAGCAGGAGGTTCCTCCACCCAGGCTGCAAACAGAATATGGGAGGCACCACGAGATTAATCCATGCCCTGTTCTGGTCACACAGGGAGGTGTTGGCAGCCTGGAGAGAGAACAAAGAATGGTTTGGGTTGGAAGGGACTTTAAAGGTCACCCAGTTCCATCCCCTGCCATGGGCAGGGACACCTCCCACCAGACCAGGCTGCTCCAAACCCCGTCCAGCCTGGTCTTGGGCTCTGGTTTGCCCAAATCTGTAGCCATAACACACAATCCCAGCCAAGCAGGTCCCACAAACCCTGCTCATCCCCAGCTCTCCCCTCCTGCAACACTTCACATTCCAAGAGAAGGAATTATTGATCCTTGAGCTTATTGTACAAGCTGGCATGATTTATTTAAGCATTTGCCAATAAACACTGGAATGGGAGGCTGTTTTTCCAACATTCCCACAGTGGAGCACTAGAAGAAACAATAACCAGCCCTGTGATTGTTACTGTGGGACTTCTCCTGCCAATTACACTGAGTTACAAGTTTCAGTTATGGGATATAAAATAATTAACTTCATAAAGTCCAAGAAGAATTGCTTGCTCTGTATGAAGGATCTTCCTCCTCTGGTTTTTTATGCCAACATGATTTATAATTACTGGAGTTTAAAAAACCACTGTGCAGACTCCACAATACACAGTATTTCATCACTTTCCCTGCTCACCACAATTTTAATAACAAAAACAGGTTGTCAGGGTCATAAACCCCAGGTGAACGTTCCCTTCCTGCCCACATCCCTGTGGCAGGAACAGGACTTTCATCCAGAAAAGCACTGCAGAAAAACAAAGTGCATTTAGCAACGGCTCTTGCAGACTTGTCATATAAGCTTTAGCTTAATGAAAATAAAAATCAAATTAAAGGGCTGCAAATTCTTCCTTGGGATTTTTCAAGTGATGAGATTTAATTAAAAGTAAGCAAGGCAAAAGGAAAGCATTGTATGGACTAAGAAGAATAACCCAGAAACTGAATTGCATTCAGGTCAGCACAGCCTGGAAGGAAAAATAAGGAGCAGTGAGCCCTGGTGGGGTCTTATTTCTCTCAGGGCCAGGTTATGAGCCTGATCAGAATGGTCTGAGGTCTTGCTGCAGACTGGGATAGTCTCCTCCTGCCCCTCTGGTTTAACTGGGCTGAGAGGGGATGAGGCCTGGGATACACTAAAAAAGGGCTCTCAGCATCCTGGTGCTGCAGATAATATATATATATATATATATATATTAACAAANCAATCAAATACTTTCAGCCCTCAATAAATATCGGAGATGTGCAGCTGAAGGATCAGATTACGTTTTGGATCCAAACTAGGTCACATTTGCTTCTAAAGCCAAAAATAAGCTCTTCTTCCAAACCCACAGGATAAACAGCAGCCTTTCCATCATCATGGAGCATTCTTCAGCCTGATGTTCCTTTCAGAGCACAGACCCTCTCATGCATAAATGCCATGGTAGGACAAGGATTCAGGAGTGGCGGGTTAATGCAATAATGTTTTGCAAAATGAGAAAAATAATCAAATAAGCCCTCAAATGGAAATGTTGGCATTCATTCCCAACAGTGCAGTGTCAAAAAAAGCAGATTATAATTACCTCTAAGGCTCACAACAGCAAATGCAGTTTCCCATGGGAGTTTCACCTCCATAAATTAAAAAATATCCTAATTTACAAGTATTGGCTCCATTAAGCCCTACGGAAACATTGCCACAATCCTGCAAAGGGTACAGCCCATAATCCCACACCCACACCTGGCAGCGCTTGGGTGTGGCATCTTCCCAGCTGAGAAAAGCTCTGTATCCAAGGGCAATTCCCTCATTTCAAGCCCGGGTGGGATATGCTAAGCAGGAATGACAGATGTCTATGTGAGCCTCATTTGGAGGTCTCAGAGCACAGTTCAGATATTAAGAACACAAGGTAATAATCCCCCTTGCAGACACCCAAAATCCTGACTAAACATGAAAGGAGAGACCCGGTTTTTGAAAGGAGAGTGCTGGTTTTGCTCCTCAGTGAGACTCAATGAAACAGTGACACTACGTATCAGTGCCATTTTTTGGGTGCTCCATTCCTCTGTTGAAGGATCCCACCCTGTCCCTCCATTCCCAGGGTATCTGCTGCCTGCTTGGACTATTAGAAAAAGCTGATGGGTCCAGAATCTTTTTGGACAAGTCCCTGACACACCAGTTTTGGTGTTGAGGCTTCCCAGTAACTCCTCATGTTCTGCAGCTGCCCCCAACCTTGCATTTAACCCCTCACTTTTATCACCTGCCTTTCAGATCAGGGCAGTGGAATTAAACAAAACCCCCAGCAAAACAGAACCATCTGCCTGTTCCTTGTTCTTCCCCAGTTCACCTACAGATTCCAGAACCTCAGGAAGGATTTGCAGGTAATTGTGTGGCTTTTTTTCCTTTGACTCATCTCCAGTTGCAGCCACAGCACTAATTTCTGTATTTACAAAGGCTTTTTGCTCACTCCATTGAGTCACCGTGCCGGGGTGTGTTCCCAGGTCCTGACTCCCCTCTGGGATTTTGGAGAGGCTGCTGGCTCTGGTTTCTTTGGAGCAAACACAATGAACCATCCAACCTTACCCTGCTGTTTTATCTGCAAACCCACAAAGGCATGTGAAGAGTTTGAGTCATCTCTTACTCAGCTCCTCGCCCGCTGCACGAGAGCCCGGAGGGCAACAGCTGGAGAAAGTGAGTTATTCTGGATGATGGAGGATAAAGTGTCATAGCAGGAAGGTCTGAGGCTCCAGGCACCATCAGTCCTTGCAGAGCTCACTTAATTTAAAGGAAAAGTGTATCATCCATCAGGAGCTGGTGGAGGGAGGCAGGAGGATCTACCTTTGCGTTATACAGCCCCGAGGAGGAGCCAACATTCATCAGCACGGCGTGCCTCCACCTCTCGAAGGCCCAGCAGGAAACCAGCATGGACAGGCATGGCCCAGGATGGTGTCAGGCAGCTGATGGAGCAGCAGGACCCGATGGGATCCCTTCTCTTGCTGCAGAGCCAGTAAACATCATGGATATCTTGGTTTGGGTTGGAAGGGACCTCAAAGATCACCTTGTTCCAAACCCCCCACCATGGGGGGGTCGATTCGATCTTAATATGATCTTTCTGTGATTAGAGGTGTGATGATGAGCTAAAGAGGAAAGCTAAAACAGGGGAGCAGGAAAGAGGCACAAGTTTTTGGCCTAAAAACCCCTCGGAGGTGGGGAGAGGAAGATGCTGCAGGTGGAGGGAGGGAGGGAGCAGAAGGGTCTCTTGCAACTGGGAGCGAGTGGAAAGCAGTGCTGGAGACACAGCGTGGAGCCAAGAGCACAGCACAGCCTTCATTCCTGGCACGGCTCTGCCATGGAAATATTCAGCCATGATTGCAGCAGGTGTCGGAACAAACCCCTGCAATTAGATCAAGGCCTGGAGAGACTCGCTGGGGAGGATGAGAAAACCCAGAGCCATTCCATGCCAGACCCGCTCGAATGTGGCCCTGCTGGGCCTCCAGCCCTGACAGATCCCAGTCCATCCCACTGGGCTGTTTTATTCCAGGGCAATGTCCTCCTTCCTGTTGCTTTTCTCCTCCTGACATTTAGAAAACAACCAGCTGTAGCAAAACTTCCATTTCCCCAGTTTTCCTCATTACTGCTGCTTTGGACTTTAAGTCTTCAGGCATCTGACAAATGAAAATCCTGCCTTTCCCACACAGCTCAGTGTCCTACACCCACCAACAAGCAAAAATAACCATTTTCTTATATTAAAACAAAAGTATAATCAAATATTGTTTTTTTCTAGATGCCTGCTCACTCTCCAAGGTAGAAAATTAATTCCAGGGAGAGTCTTGCTCAACTCCAAGGCCTGACAAACTTTTCATCCTGTAATCATTTTTCAGAGGAAGGGAAAACAAAATATATAAAACAGACAAATGGAAATATCACTAATCCCATCATGGCCACAGAGGGAAGGGTAATAAAGAGAGCGATGACTGAGTGGAATTTTTCAGCAATGACTCTGCTCAAGTTCTTTATCTGCTGAGCTTTCCAGGCCACTGCCTCACCTGGGGGAAGGAGCTCTGCTGGCACAGCCAAAGGTCTGCTCTGACTTCCAGGAGCTTTTGCCATCCATTACAGTTTGTGCTCACGGAGCAGAACAGCCCAAAGTGGGCAGGGACGGCCGGAGCTGCCAATGGCACTGGGAGTGCACACAGATTTTTGGGTTCAGACTGGAAGAGGCAAAATTGAGGTTGGAGAGGTGGAAAAAAACGTTCCCTGTGAGGGTGGGCAGGCCCTGGCACGGGTTGAGCAGAGAAGCTGTGGCTGCCCCAGCCCTGGGAGTGTCCAAGGGCAGGTTGGACGGGGCTTGGAGCACCCTGGGCTGGTTGGGAGGTGTCCCTGCCCACGGCAGGGAGAGGAACAAGACATTTTTAAGGTCCTTTCCAACCCAAACCATTCCATGATTCCAAGATATCCATGATGTTTTCTGGCTCAGCAGCAAGAGGAGGGATCCCATCAGGTCCTGCTGCTCCATCAGCTGCCTGACACCATCCTGGTTTCCTGCTGGGGCTTCCAGAGGTGGAGGCACAATTCATGGAATTTTGTTCCATTCTAGCGGGTTTTTTTAACACAGAATCATTAAGGTTGGAAAGACCTCCGGGAAAAACAAGTGCAACCTTGGTCAGAATCCCACCATACCCACTAAACCACATCACAGTGTGAGGAAGCTTCCCTAGAGGAAGAAAATCAGCAATTTTAGTGGCAAGAGACAATTTTACCAGAATTAAGAGCCACCACAGTGAGTATCAGACACTGACACCCCATTTACAGTGTTGCTGGACTTCACCACAGGCAAAATGCTGCAATGCCTTGATGAATTGGGGTTCTGCAGAAAGGATATAATCTCTCCTCTCCTAACACAGCCTCATTAAAGCATTATTGATTCAGCTACAACCAGAAACCACCACTAAATCAGTCCTCAATTATGCAGTGGAAACACTGGGTGTCCTCTCTGATGGCCGTGGGTGGCAGAGGAGCAAAGCCGTGAAGAAATGACCTCCTCCTCCAGAAGAAAACACCCCAAAACTCAAAATCAAACCCCAAAGCTAATTTTATAGTAGTCAGCAACCAACCCTGGCAGCAAACTTTTAATATCCACCAATTATAGTTAAAGGGAAATTGAAAAAAAGCAAAAAAGTTCTTCTCTCCTCAGCCTCCCCCCACTCTGTCACTCAAGCATCACCTACGAGATCAAGCAGACCTTTATCCAAGTGTGTGGCATCTTCCTTGCAGAGGGATTCAAGTGGTTTCACAAAGAAAAGCTGGTTTTAATTTTATTTATTTGTTTTAAATCTCGCTTATTTAAGAATATCTGTCTCAGTGGCTAAAACCCAACTGTTTCACCTGTAGCAAAGCAGAAAAAGCAGTAACACTTGCTCAGGAAAGTAGCTGAAAAACCTCCCAGGAGTCCCCGTGATTTATCCTCTCTGTGGTCCTTCAGACTCCTCTTCTATTAAAAAATGGGTGAAGTTTAGCCCTCTGAAAATTAATTGCTGACAACTTCCTCCTGTGATGTATCTCTCCAGAGGTTTTGTTGGCAACTGATAGTTGCTGCTCTGCACATCTGTACTAAACAGTGTCTGCTGCCCATAAATCCTGCCTGCTCCCCCGAGCCATGTGTGCCTCTCGTCCCATATATATTCCAAATGGAAGGAGAGGCAGCTGGAGAGGAAGGGGGAGAGGGAATGGAGCAGGTCCTTCCAGCACTCAGCTCATGGGGAGGGCGAAGCAGAGGCACAGCAAGAGCTTATTGATGATTTGGGATGACCCAGCAGAAAGCCCAAACATGTTAAAGCCCTGCATGTTAAACCTCCTCCAGCTTCCCCCACCATTCCAGATCTCCCCCCTCCCCCCCTTCCCCTTCAGCCTGTAAGTAAAAGGAAAAAAAAAAGCTGGTTTTGAAGGGAAGGAAAAAAAAAAAAAACAGCGCCCCCACCAAGCAAAACCTCTCGAATTCTGAGCTCAGAAAGCTCAAAACTCCTTTTGTTCTTCTGAATGGGGCAGGAAGAGAAGTAAGGCATGAAAAATGGAACAAGGTGTCAGTATTTATATCCACAAAGCCAAGGCAAAGGAACAGCTCCTTGATAATGGCTTTCCTGCCACCAGGCTGGGAGAGCTCAAAGGGAAGGATAAAAGCAGGGCAGGATCTAACCAGCTCATGCAGAGGAAGAATCTTGCTCCTTGGCAAAGATGACCCTTGTTGGTTTGATGGGGATCTTGGGAACCTGAGAGAAACCAGGGGGTCTAAAGATTTGTGGGATCTGGGAGTGGGAACAGCATCAATCAACCACGTGTGGATTTTTAACTATCCCACCAACATCATTTCACTTTCCTTTCCTGTTAAAGGGGGATAGTTTTGCAGGTAAGGAGAAGCAATCAGAGTGCACATCAGAAAACGTGGATAGACCTCAGATGGACATTTTTGATTTGGCCACTCTGAGTTAGGAGCTCTGATTTCCTGTCCCAGCTCAGGCCCTGCAATGAGCCACTGCAGAAGGGCAGCAGAGAGCTCGGTGCTCCTCCCCTCACCCTCCGTGCTGGGATCCTTGCTCAGCAGCCCAGGAGCCCCAGCCCGGGGCAGGGAAGGCTCAGGGAAGCATCACCACCCCCTGCAGATGCAAACCAGGACCGAAAAGTCTCCATGGCTGGGTTTATTTTGAGGATAAGATCTTGCTCTCGAGCCCCTCTTGCAGAAAGCGGACACAATGAGGACATGAAGCAGCAGGGAAGGAGGGTTGTTTAGTGTAGAAACAGGAATAATAATAATAAAATGAGTAATGGAGAAATTAAGCAGAATATTAGGGGAAATATCCACCATGGAGGATCCCTGAGCTCTGAGGTAGAAACCACTCCCCACCACAGCAAATGCATCAGCCTTTTCCTGCTCTGAGAGTGTCAAGTTTGCCCCAAATCCCGAATTTTTGGTCAAACCAAGAGCCATGAACCCCCTCAGGTTGTGACATCCCCATTTCCAGGGCTGAGGGAACAAGGGGATCTCATTTTCCTGTTCCCTCTCCATAGAGAATTCCTGGTTTGTTTTTTTTTATTTAAGATGAACAGCTCCTTCCTCTCCCACCTGCAAACTCTGCAGTGTTTTCCAGCAATAGCTGCCCCAGGAATACAAACCAGCCACATTTGTGCAAAAAGAATGACGGGATTAAGTTTTGTTTTATGTTTCCTTCCTCTCAGGTAATCTTGATGCCAAGAGGAGATGCAGATCCAGCAGGAGCGGAATGTGACTCCACAATAAAACAACAATGGGCAGGATCGAGCCATTTTAGGGGCAATAGCAATTTTATAAGGAAAAAAACCCAACTTAAAATATAAATAGTTATGGCAGGAGCACATACCAAGGAAGCATATGGCACAGTCTAATTTACTAATTAATTTTCAGACCCAGTTGTAGAAATTAAGAGGTGATAAACAGCATTTCTCCTTCAGGATGCAACAACGTTGGAAACACTTTAAGAGAGTTGAATAATTGCAGGAGAATGTTCACAAAGAGATTTAAAGCCCCTATTTCCGTACAGCGTGCTCTTTATTTCCCTAAGTGAGCAGTGACACGCTGCATTCCTCCACATAAGAAGGATCACAGAATTACAGAATCATGGGATGGTTTGGGTTGGGAGGGACCTTAAAGTTCATCCAGTGCCACCCCCTGCCATGGCAGGGACACCTCCCACTGGCCCAGGGTGCTCCAGCCTGGCCTGGGACACTCCCAGGGCTGGGGCAGCCACAGTTTCCCCTGCCCAACCTGTGCCAGGGCATGCCCACCCTCCCAGGGAGGAATTCCTTCCCAATATCCCAACCAACCCTGCCCTCTGGCAGTGGGAAGCCATTCCCCTTGTCCTGGCACTACAGCTCCTGATGAAGGCTCAGTTATAATTCATGCCATCCTGATTTTAAACTAGATTTTTTTTAAATTATCTCCTTATTTATGACATCCTTCCATCCCCACACAGGCTCTCTGGCAGATCCTGTCACACTGGGCAGGCTGAAGCTTGGGATGTCCACAGACATCCCACCATCCACAAACAGACATCCAATTCCTAATCACCTCTATCTGGAGCACATTTCACAAGGATTAATCCATCTTCAAGCTCCCGTTTTGCAGAGCACATAAAACAAAATGCTGCTATTCCCTTCTCTATCTGGGATCACAGATGGTCTGTGACTTCTCAGGAGCGTTAACAACCCAAGCAGGCCCCCCCAACCATCCATTATTCAGGGAGGGGAAGTGATGCACAGTGTTTAAGCTCTCCCCAAATTCATTGCTGTGCCTGGAATAATGACTTTGTGAAGGCAAGAGGAAGCAGAATTGCTCAGAATGCCCCTTTTCCAGCCCAAATGCACAGAGATGGAATTATAGACTCACTAAGGCTGGAAAAAACCTCCAAGATCATCAAGTCCAACTTTGAAAAATTTTAAAATCTTCATATTTTTAGTACCTACCAAGAGAACTTCCTACAATCTTTCAAAAATCATCAGAACAGCATTTTCAGGGCAAAACCCTTCAGTTTTACATAGAAAGAATTTTGTTTCCTTTTGTACTGGAACAGGCAGCACAAAAAGCACTTGGTTTGACATTAACAAAGGAAGGCATTTCAAGTAAGTCAGAAACAAAGAATGGGTTTCCTTCCTGGTGGATCATGAAACACCTCAGGGAAAACAGCCCTGCCATGAGGAGAAACGCTAAATTTGAAGATTCTCAGTGAAAATGGCACCTCCACCGTCCCTGCAGCTCCAGTGCCAAACCAGTTCCCTCCCAGCAGCTCCAGTGCCAAAGCAGCTCCAGCCCCGCCGGCTGCAAACACGGCAGAGCAGCCTCAGTGCCCAGGGCACCAGGGAGGAATGGCCTTGCATCCCTGGGAAACCAGGTGCTTCAGGCAATTTATTCTATTTCAGGGAGAGGAAACTGTACCAAAAAAAAGTATGGAAATCAATGATTCTCACTTGAGAAATGGTCAAGGGCAATAAATCCCATGTTGCACCAGTGCAGCTGGGTCTGGCTCTGCTGCCTCCGCCTCTCTCTGCTTACAGGGCTGTTGAGCTCCTGGATTTCAAACAGCTTTCAGAGAAGGGCAGAGCAGGCTGTGCCAGCACACAGCACCTTGATTTTGCCAGGGTAAGGACTCAGAAAAGCAGAGGGGTCAGAATTTCATCTCCCCTCTCCAGAGCTTTGGGAGAGGACCTGCAGCACACGGGGATGCTCTGCTCCAGCAGAGTCACAGGATCACAGCGTCATGAAGGCTGGGAAAGCCCTCCAGGATCCTGAATTCCAACCTCTGCTTGAACACCACATTGTGAGGACATACAACACCCTGTCCCTCCCCAGCCAGGGTGGCTGCAGCTCTCAGCCCACCTCGTTCTGCATCTCCCTGCTCAGGGACTCTCATTCCCTGCAACAACATCCCCTGGACCAAGAGCAACATCTGCCAAAACATTTCAGCAGCCCTTCCAACAAGCATTCATGAGCCTTTCTGGCACAAACACACACCTGGAGCCATTTCTGTGAAACCATTTCTTTTTAAACCCAGCAGGAGAGAACAGCTGTATTTTATAGGGTTTAAGCTTTATTGGGAGCAGTGAATTTATTTCATTGCACTGTGGCAAGAGCACAGTTATGTTTCTCAACCCTAAAAAAAGGCTAGAAAAGTGTCCGAGTGTGGCAGGGCAAATTCCCCAGTGCGTAGGCAGAGCTGGTGATGTTACAGCTGTCCCCTCCTTTATTAGAAACAAGAATTTAAACCCATCTGCTTCGCTCACTCGCCTCCCTGGAGTGCTCCAGTGCTGGTTAAGGTGACAGGCACAGCTTGGTGGTGGCACCCAGCCAGGGTGCTGGGCTTGCTCCTGCACCGAGGGACACGGCAGGACCACGGGCAGAATGTCACCTCTTGAGTTAAAAACTCAACATTGCAGCTCTGAAACATGAGCAATAAAACAGCAGATGGAAGCAAGAGATCAAAGGGGCTGTGCTGCAGAGAGCTGGTTCCAGCAGAAGTTACTCAGCACCTTTTGGCTTGCAAAGGATCTTATTGTGGCAGAAAGGTTGGAACAGAATCCCAGAAAGGGTCAGGTTGGAAGGGCCACGGTGGCTCAGCTGGTGCCACCTCCCTGCTCAGGCAGGGTTATCCCAGAGCACATGGCACAGGGTTGTGTCTGGATGGTTCTAGAACATCCTCAGTGAGAAGACTCACCCCCTCTCTGGGCTGTGCTCAGTGCTGGGTCAGTGCCCAGCAAAGAATTTCTTCCCCATGTCCAGGTGGATCTTCCTGGGCATCAGTTCCTGCCTGTCCCTCTTGTGCCATTTCTGCCCCCTCCCTGCAGGCACTGCCACCCATGGGCAGGTGCCCTCTCAGAGTGTCCTCTGGAGGCTGAACAGCCCCAGCTCCCTCAGCCTTTCCTGCTCCCCGAGATGCTCCAGGCCCTTCGGCATCTCTGCAGCTCCAGGACCTGCTCCAGGAGCTCCTCTCTCCTGTCCTGAGGCGCCCAGAAATGAACACAGTGCCCTGGGGACAGCACTGGCCAGGACACAGGACACTGCAGATGGAGTTTGAGGTGGTGGGAGGAGATCACCCCCATGGGCTTCAGCCCCAACACCTACTGGTGTTCCCACCACCTTCAGTGTCACAGCAAACTCTGCCCCACCACGGACAGCTCCTGCAGCCCCAAGTGCCCAAACCACCCTCCTGCCCCACCCCTGGAGGGGGCAGCAGGACTATTTATAGGGCTATTTATAGGATACCTGATTGCATGTGTCTTTGTAACACACACACACCCACACCCCCACACCGCCCCCCTTCCCCATTACATCATGTCTAGGGCTGATTTCAATCACAGCCCTATTTTCACATACAGCCCCAGCTATTTTTAGGGCTAAGTAAGTAAATGGCTCATAAATAGCTTCTTGATTCCTAACAGTTTATATTGCTATTACATGCCCTACTTCTCTCCCCTGAAACTTTTGTACCTCCCCGGTGTCAACATGTCACACCGTGCTGTGCCCTTAAGTGTTTTGTAACGGGAGTCGAGTTCAAGTGAGAGGGAGGGAGAAGAACCAGGTTCCTGTAATTGCCTCAGCAAACAGCCCAACATGCACTTAGACATGAGTATTAGGGGTACTGTGTGACAACTTAATTTCACACCAGTCATGATTAGACCTGGTAGGAAAATTGATTTCTCTCCCTCCATTGCCCACATTCAGAACAAGCCACCCAAACTTTTCACGAAGGGAAATTTATGGAGAGAAATTTCATTTCGATTGGGTTTTCTTTTCAGCTAATCAAAACCAGCCTCCTAATTAAAGCAGTATGTAAACAGGAGAGTGGAAATACAACTGCTGTCCCCTCTTGGTGCTTCCCACCTGGATGGATTTACCGCCCTGCTCAGCCTGGAGGAGGATGTTCTGCTCAGTAAAAGGGTGTGGAATAATCTGCAGCAGGGAGAGCAGCACGGACAGGGGTGGGGGAAGGAAAGAACCCTGTGATTTCTGCTGGGCAGCCCTCAAAAATGGGAATCAAAATCCCAAACCAGCCCTTGGTGCAAGAAGTCGCTGTGAGGCCTGGCTGGGACTGCACAGGTTTCCAGCCGGGGGACAGGGACAAGCCCCTTCCCTGCCAGTGCTGCCCTGGCACACTGTGGCACGTGGGGACAGCCCTGCCACCCCAGCTGGAGCATTTTAGCCAAAGCCCCTCAAAGCTGAGCATCTCCCACAGCAACAAAGCTGCAGCACCAGGTTTCCAACCCAATATCAAGAGCTCACTGCTTATTTTAAATCAACCTTCCTTAAAGAAATCCAGCCTGACCCCCCCAAAAAAAGGGTGAGAGTTGCCTCTCCCACCCCTGATGCCTTCAGGGGACTGGAAATCTTTAAACACTGAAAAAACACACCAAGCAGCAGCCAGGCCAGGAGAAAAAGCTTATTAATAATGGTGACAGTAATAAACCTGCAGCATGATTGTGTTGCTCTGTGCCACACGTTTGTTTGGAGTTAATCTTATTTGCTTTCTGAGGGTTTCTCAGGTTTTCAATAAGCGGAACATGAAAGCAGTGACAGGTTCAGCAGGTGCCTCGTTCCAGCAGGGAAATCCTGCTCTGGAAAGAAGTGCTCAAACCACAGGAATATTTTGTGTAAACTCTCCAGCACAGGCTGTCCCCACCTTTCGGGGTGTCTTCATGCCGTCCCTCACAGAGGGGTCCCTGGGGCTCAGCTTTGCTCTGAGGTGGGCTCAGCTTTGCTCTGAGGTGGGCTCAGCTCTCCCCTGTTGCTCCCCAGGACCCCTGAGCTGCCCCCAAGACTCCACCAAATCACAGTGACACCATTTCACAAGTGGTGTGATGGTGCACGAGGGAGAAAAAAAAAAACAACTCAGGGCCACCAAGTCTCTGGAAGCATTTTTGGGACTGCATGAAGTGCAGACAGCTGCTATTATGGCTCATCTGAGCTCCCTGTCCCAGAAAAAGGGATATCAACAGCTTTCAAGGTGACAACTTTATTTGTATGTTTATTCTTAAGTATAGAGAGCTCTCCTAGCGAGGTGGCAAGTGACATTTGATGTGGCATCCTGCTTAAGCTGAGAAGGATTGCTCGATAGTTTGCAACTTCCCCTAGATGTTTGCTTGTCAGGGAAGGCTACAAACCTATTTTAATTAAAAGTGGAGCTGGGGACTGACAGCTCAACTGAGCCGCTTTAAAAAGAAGTGCTGAGAAGAGTCTGGAGTGAGTTTTAAGTTTCTAAAATAGCCCTGTGTTTTATATCAAAGGGAAATAGGAACATCCTTGAACGGCATTTTACACAGTCACCAAAGGACAATGGACTGGAAGCCGAAGGTTCAGGATAACTCCACTTGGAATTAAGTCTCCTCCAGGATGTTTGTTTTATCAGCGAGGTGCTGGAGGCTCCTCACGCTCACGTCATGGCTTCAAGAAGCACAAATCCCCTTCCTCCCCCCAACTTGCAGAACTGCAGTGCAGGGACAGGGAGAGGAAAATTGGTTTGATTCGATACACTTAAACTGAGTTTGGCACTTTAAGGAACAGCTGCTCTTTGCCACGGACAGAGAGTTCAAAGTGAAGCCCTGGGCTGCCCTGCACAGCATCCTAAGGGAAAGGGAGCAATGTCACCCTGCTGTCCTTGCAGCACAACCCAAGGACCCCAAAACCAGAGCTGTGGACCACCCCTGACCCCGGCTCTGTCACAGTTTGGCCACAGCTGCTCCTACAAAAACATCCTGCACCTCCAAGCTCTGCAAGTACCACCTAATTGAAACATAAAAACACACTTCAGATTTTTTATAGCATATACAAATACTGTTTCTCCTCCCGGAACATTTGAACGTTCAGGAGGAGAGTGTGGATCAATAATTCTTCTATTAGATAATTGAAACATGCCTCTTGATTTACACTAATGCACTTGTTAAGCAATAAGTGATCGGGCTGTGGGCAGGTCTGCAGTGCTGGAGCTGGGTTTGATTAATGGCCTGTGAGCAGGTGAGGGGCTGGCCCAGCTCAGCTCAGCTCAGCCCAGGTCTGGGATTTTGGATGCTTTACCCACCCAGCAGCTGCCTGTGCAGCAGGAGCCATCAGGGCTCCCCAGGGCAATAAACTACTGGTACAACTGTTGGTTTCAAGACTCATTCTCTCTTCTTAAATCAAAAGCATCTCCTTAAACCTCTTTCAGTGACAAAGGAACCCAAAGGAGGCCCTTCAGGCAGCCCTTGTGCTGATCCCCCTTTCCAGCACTTGCAGAGCAGGGCAGGTCCCATGGGCAGTGGTGACACCTCAGCTCTGCAGTCCAGGAACCCCTGCCCAAGGTCCTCACCCCAAATCCAGGGCAGGATGGGGAACGCTGTGCCCAGCAGGAAGGACAGCCTTGGGAAGGCATTCCCTGGCACACACCGAGCGCTGCCAAGCAATTTGATCCATCAAAGACAATCACTTTGGCATGGGTGGGAGGGGGATGAGGCTGGCAGTGCCGGGGTCACCACGTCTCCACGTGTCCCCAGCCCTGCACCAGGGGACACTGCAGCACTGACACTGTTCCAGCACAGCAGCTCAGCCCTGGCTCGGCGCTTGTTCGAGGGAGAGATCTTGGTGCAGTTCTCATTGACTGCATCATTCCTGGCTCCGACTCGATTGGAAAGTTCAGTTCAATTGTACTTTCTGGAAACTTAAACCATAATCAATGCCTGAGCAGGCAGTTTGGTTCGGCTCCAGCACAGGCACGAGTCATTCCCATCGGATGGGAAGCAGCAGGATCCGTCTCGCACTCATTAGCGCGTCACTCAGCTCCCCCAGGAGCAAACACCTCGTGTGCCAGTTTTGGGCAGAGCTGCCTCATAAGTCACCCCCAGCGCCTCAGGGGAAGTCATAAATGCAGGACTTTTGATTGCTAGAAGAGCTGGTTGGAAACCTGATGCTCCAAGGACTGCCCACAACAGGAAACATAACCTGCCAGAAAGGCTCACCTCGAGCTGCCTGCATGAATCACCTGCAGGGGGAAGAGACCTTCAAAGGTTGTGCCCAGAGGCACTGGCAGGCACAGCTACACAAACAGGGTTGTGAACATCAGCTCCAAAAAACCACTTGAGCTGTGTGGCTTCACCCAAGCCTTCCCAACCAAGTTGGATCACGGAGTAAATCCCTTCAAATACACTCGCTGGAGGAAAGGGCTGGTGACCTGCAGAGCTCAACCCCCCTGCCAGCACAGCCTCTGGCTCCTCCCGGGGCTCCCATCCCCTGGATTCCCCCTGCACAGGGATGTCAGAGCACAGGTCAGCACTGGGGGAGAATGGGAGGACAATGACATTATTTTCCTGCCCTCTGATAACAACGTGCAAGGTGCTCAAGCATGAAGGTGGGCAGTCATGGGAGGTGTAATTAATCCCTTGCTTGTTAAAGCCTCTGGCACGTTAAAGACGTGCTGACAGCATTCCAAAAGCAGTCATTCCATGAGTCATGTCCCAGCCCCTCATCACAGCCCATCCCATGGAGGAGGCATTGAAGCTTTTGACTTGTGAGATGTGGCCTTTTAATAAAAACAAGGTGGGTTTGGGACAGGTGGCAGAAATTCCACGTAACACCAGCTCAGGGTCCATCCTTTCCACCTGAGGAAAAGGATTAAAATCTGCATCCCTCGGATTCTTTGGCTCAGTCAGTTCTCTGTGCCAGGCACAGGCTCCAGAGCCTGCCCTGCTCTCCCTGAGCCCACATGGGGGAGGTCACAAAAACACCCACTTGCAGACAGAATTTGGTCTCCCTTTTCTTCTGGACATCCCAAGAGTGTCCCTTCCCTGTCACTTTGCTGGATCAGCTTCTGAAGTGATACTTACAGGAGTTATTCATAAAATGAACAAGGGGTTTCAGAGTAGAACATGAAATTGCTTTTATCCACTGCACAAAGTGACAAATCAGGCAGCAGCGTTGATGATTCCCTGGGAAAATCCACCTCCAGGAGGGCTCCACTAAGTTTCCTAATGGATTCAGGGAAGGCTGCAGGGAGGGAGGGAGGGAGGGAG
>VXBX01005336.1:21494-77954 GCA_013400415.1 Scytalopus superciliaris
GAGGGAGGGAGAGAGGGGGGCAGGACGGGGGGCAGGAGGAGCTGCCTGATCTCAGACACGCTCCAGAGCAAGTGTTCGCAGCTTGTTTGCTAATCCCTTGTGACCCAGCACTGAACCAAATCTTCCTTCCTGGACAGAGAAGAAAGAGATAGAGAAGGGAAGGGAAAAAAAAACCCAAAAGGGCAACACTTCAACAATAAATAGGATGTCAATTAAACGCGAGAGCACAACCAGCTCAAGGAAGAGCCATTGATTCTTCCACCTGCCAGTTTGGGCTCAATCAGCACACGCCTGGTTTGCTGCGATCCCCAAGGAGATGAAGTGTCTGAAACCCTCAGCAAGCAAAGGACAGGTTTCACAATGCGTGTGTCTCCTTTTAATTAATTATTTCTTTTTATTAAGATAAATAAATAACAACTGTCACTGCGGTTAGAAAGTGTATTTGATGAGAAAAACCTAATGGATGACTTAGAGTCCAGATCCCAAGTCTCTGTCCCCGTCTCACCTTGTCTGGCTCAGCAAAGGTAGCACAGGTTACCTGGGAATTGTAGAACTCTCCAGGATTTCAGGGCCCTCAACACCAGTGGGAGGAGTATTACTCCTCTGATTTTTATTGTAAAATCATGACTTTCTTTAAAGGAGGTGACTTGCCCAAGACCAGATGGAGGCTCTGTCTCCTCAGCCTTGGGCAGGGACCATATCCAGCCTCTGCCAGTTTGCATTGCCTGGAGGTGGGGCTGGGAGTGCTCCCTGCTCCAGGGCTCCTTCTCCTACCTCCAGCTAAGCAAAAACTCATCCATCTTGGAGCGTGGGCTTTCAGAGCTTTCACAGGAGAGACTGGCAGGGCTTAAATGAAGAGAAAGTGCTGAGCTGCAGACAGGCTCTTGCTGGAACTGCCCTTAGTGGCTGATGCCAGGCTCTGCTCCGAGCTGCTGTTGTTGTGGCACCTTCATCCTGGACCATAAAGCACTTTGGGGCAAGACTGTCCCTCTCTCTGTGTCTGCAGCAACAAGCCCAGCACGTGCTGTGTCCCTGTGAACTGACAGACAGATGCACGGTTAACATGCATGGATTTAAATTGTAGTCCTGGGCTAGTTCCAAAACACAGGTGGTGATTTCTGGACACTGGATATGTTATCTGCTGAAAAGCAAAAATTACAGTGATCAAGCTGAAAGGAGCATTATCATCTTTCCATCATTCCCCCTCTGAAAACCCCGGACGGGTCAGCTGCTTCCACGCCCGCCCCGAGCAATCACCGCAAATGCTAAAAGCGGTTCCGTGTCCTCCTCTGAGCCATTTGTCAAGTGGAATGTGGCAGATTTTAGTCCTTTTATTAGTTCTGCTGGTGAAAGAAATTCACTTGAAGCCAAAGCTTAATGCAGTGAGGCTGCAGTGCATATTTCTGTGGGAGAGAGAGCTGCTACCCAGCTGAGTGCAGGGGTGGGAAGGGGATTAACAAAGCCCTGGGCTGGGAGAGACAGGAAAAGAGAGGGTGCCCCTTGCCTTGACCTGCTGGCCGGGACACACAGTCCTTTCTGCTGCACTTCAGCCTCTGCCTGGAATGGATTAGAAGTGGACTAAAAAAATGTAGGTGTATTGTGGAAGGAAAGAGAGAGTGAGGCCAGCACAGCCTGTGTGAGCTGGACCTGCTGATCCACCCGGGAGAAATCCTGGTTGGAGACAAGATACAAGGGTGCTGCTCAGTGAGGAGCAATGGGGCAGTGCCAGCAGAGCCATGGCACTGAGCTGGGTGCTGCACACCAGGCTGGGAGAGACTCGAGCTCCAAGTCCACACAGACTGTCTGTCATGAATCATTAAGGTTGGAAAAGACTTCCAGGATCATCAAGTCCAACCTCTGACCTCATACCACCATGCCCATTAACCACATCATGAAGTGCCACGTCCCTCTGTCCCCCTAATGTGTCTCTTCCCAGTGTTATCCATTAAACACAGCCCCGGAGCAGGAGTAGCAGTACCTAAACCCCCTCTAATATGCTTTAAGCCTGGAGAACTAAGGCACAAAGGGATTAAGAGAATTGCCCGGAGCCCACACGGAGGAGTGTGTGTCAAATCTGGGAACTGCACTTTTATCTCCTGCAAACCTCTCTGGCTCAGAGCTCAGTGACTTTGCAGCAAGCCTTTCTCAGCTGCTCAGCAGCTGCTGGAGGAGCCAGTGCTCTCCACTCCCAGGCATTGATACCCTGCCTGGCACTGCTGCTGCAAACCCAGCACTTTTATAACCCCCCAAATTAGTATTATTGGATGAACAGTGGGAGAGGAGGAACACAAATGGGGCACAACCAGCCTGGGACTGCTCTCTGCTCCTTCCCTCCTTGCAGCTCTCATTATTTTCCAGCAAGGGCAGCCGTGTTTCTCTCTCTCTCTCGCTTGTCAGGACGAGCTGACATTTGAGTTGTGCTGATGAGACCTACCAGGGTGAGACACATGTTTGTGGTCGCTTTGGGCGACCGACTGCCAAGGCCTTTAACTGCTCCCTTTTCATTCTCCTCCAGTGCCAACCTCTGCCTGCCTGGCAGTCTGAGTCACCCAGCCCGAGCTGCCTGCCAGGGATTCGTGCCTGAGCTGGGATCTGCTGTCATCTCAGCTGGGATCTGCTGTCATCTCAGCCAGGATCTGCTCCCACCTCAGTCAGGATCTCCTCTAGGAAGGAGAGGGGCCACTGCTTTATGTGTGGGTGGAGAGATGCTGGGAGAGGGGTGGCTCTGGGTGCCACTGCTCTGCTGGGTGACCTGTTGTCCCACTGCACAGTGAATTTTTGGGAAAGACAGCCATGCTCTGTGGGCTCTGTCCCAGCAGCAGCTCCATCTCCAGCTGTGGAGTAACCCTGACTAACACCAGACAGGGACCTGGTCCCAGACACCACTTCCTGACCTAATGCATGTGAGAACACTGTTGGGATAAGCTCTACGCACAAAAGTTGGGATTGTGATGCCACTCTGGGACACGATGTCACTCTTGGACACGATGTCACTCTTGAACACGATGTCACTCTCCCACTTGCCCCAGTAGCACTTTCCAAGTGATGAACTGGCCAGTCCTGTGGACTGACTGGGCAGGGCAAAGAACTCTGTAAAAAGCCCTGGCTCTGGTCTAGCAAAGCCCTTGAAGAGTGTTAAACACAAACACTGTCTGAGCTGCCATCAGTCACAAAATCCCCAGTCGTTCAGCCACGTGTCCCACAGCCCAGCTCGGGGGAGTTGTGGTGCTGCTGTTACAAGGATTCACAGCCACAAATGCTTTGGGCCTGCTTTGATTCCGCTTTGCACATTCCCTGACAATTTATATCAGTGCATAAATCAGAAATAAAGAAGAAATTCTCATTTAAATTTCATGGAAGTGTTTCATATTCATTTTGCAGGAGTATAAATGACAACATGAGATGTAAGATGGAGAAAGTTTTATCAGAGTCCTTCAGGGAGAGATGCTGGGGTGGATCCAGAGCCACTGTCTCTGCTGGAAGTGTGACCAGGTGACATCAGTGTTGAAGGAAGAGACCCAAGAGAGAGGGGAATATCCAAATGCAAAAATAAACCTCCAGCATTTGGTGAGCAGGAAAATCCAGCAAGAGGCACACACGTACCCACAGGGCACCCCACACCTTGCAGGGGTGACAGGGTTGGCAGCATCCTGAATGTTTGGGAACACACAGAACACTTTCCCAGCTCAGCCCTCTCCCATGGCCAGCTCCAAACCCCAACACTGCCCACCCTCTGCTGCCCCTTCCTCAGCTCATCCCTTCCAGGGCACAGTTAACCCCTTGGTACCACCACAGAACAACACCCTCCCCATGTCCATCCAGCTCCAATATTCCCAGAAAACGCAAATAAAAACAACATTAAAATGCAGCCTGCCCTGTGTGAACACTGCTGTGTGTCACAGATTGAGGGCAGCTTGTTTTCCCCAACACAAACCACTACTTGGAGCCCGTGAACGATTTCTGAACTGGAGTTGTTCTAATTAGTAGGAAACATTCAGGTCAATTACACCAGTGTGCTGGCTACTACAATCACTGTTATTAATTGCATTCGATTACACATTTGCAACTATTAAATACAGTATCTCTTGAGTGCCTGTGTGGACTTTTAACTCAGCACAAAACAAGGGAAAGTATTTAACACAGAGAAACGGCCAGGTGATGCGAGGCTAAATCCACACCAGCCCCATGCATCATTTGTCTCCTCTCTGCATGAGTCTGGCTGATCCAGCACATGAGAGACTCAAAGGATTTGTTTTCCTTCATCCTCTTTTCTCTCTGGTCCAAAGTCCTCGTTGCTCAGCTGTCCTGCACACGCTGAGGCTGCTCAGCCCCCCGTGCTCACTGTTAGCCCAGGCACGTGGGCAGCACCTCACGAGGGCAGGACGGGGGATTATCCCTCTCACAGGTGTCCAGGGAAGGAAAATGCTGCTCTGTGGAGGTTCCAGGCCCAGCCTTCCCACGGCTGCAAGGGCTCTTGCATTCCCTTCCCCACAGCCAGGACTCTGCACTACTTAAAAGAGAAATTCACTTTGAAGAAGTGTTTCTGTGTCCTACGATGTTAAACTGCTAATGGGAAAGGAAATGTATTCATGACTCACTGTGTAAAAGCAGCCTTGGAGGAATGCAGATTGTATTTTCCCTCTGCAAACATTTGATCATCCCAATAGAAGAGCAGCCCCACCTTTTCCAGCAGCTCCATAAATCACAGCAAATGGAAACAACAGGTTTATCGTTGTCATGATGGTCGTTACCCAAGGATTTTATGGCTGCTGGGGAGAGGGGGTGCCTGTTTATGGGCACGAGGTGCCTTCTGAAGGACTGAGGACTGCCTAAATCTCAGCTTGCTACTTAAGTCTCTGGTTTAAAATGGAAATTATTCTCCTGGTTCAGTCTCCCCCTCAAGCTGTGATTGCATTCCCCTGTGCTCCAGCCCTTCCTCTCCAGGCAGTCCTGCTCAGCCAGGCTCAGCAGGTCACTGTTTCACAGCCCTCATGCAAACAATTAAAACAATTAAACTGGTATTGCATGGCCTGAGCAGGTGAAGCACCTGCACACCTGAGCCACTGCACTCTGCTCTGTTTCTGTTACCATTAATTAATGCCATTGATTAGGATTGCTCTTCCAGTGAGGATCAAGGCCACACTACACAGCTGGATCATATTTAGAGTACAAGGCAGTGGGGTTTATTATCAGGTACCATTCCCTGGAGAGCTGGACAGTCACCTGCCATGAGCTCTGCATCCCAAGAAATCACCGAAGGGGCCCACCAGGATCATCGAATTCCAGCTCCTGGGACCACCTGAGACACCAAAAACCCTTTGGAAGGAGACAGACAACCTCTGCCCAGGCAGGTGCAGAGGGAGCTGGCAGAGACCACCCCCTCACTTTTGCCTCACCTTAAATAAGCTGCAACACTCTGTACCTGCAGTTCCCTCTCAGCTCTCAAACCTCCAAGGAGACACCGTCTGCTCTCTGGATTATAAATAAGGCCAGGAATTGCTGAGCCAAACGTGTGGCAGTAATTCTGAGCGATGACTTTAAGGTCCAAACGCTCCTCCCAAAGCCTGTTCACCCCCTTGAGGGATCCTGACGTGACCAGGAGCCACGACCTGTCCTGTGACTTGGCCATGGCCAGCACCAGGGGGACAAGTCACAGGATAACACTGTCCCCTCCACCCTTCTGGGTGTAGGAGCTCTGCTCCTCTACCAGCACATCCTTTTCCCCTTCTCCACGGGATTTCACCCTCTGGAATGACTCTGTGCAATGAAATATCCGTATCTTAACACTTGGAAATCATTTCATTTTATTGGAGGTCTCCTGGCTGTTTTATGGCCAGCTCTGCAGAGGAACTGACAATAAAGGAGGAGGAAGAGGAATGTCTGGGAGGTGCTGAGCAGCTCCAACTCCTGCTAAAGCAGCTCTTCCCAAGGAAGCACTCAGCATCTGGCAGGATTGAGCTTTTGCATGAGGGGTTTTTTGTTTTTTTTTTAAACCCTAACCCTGCTTTTTTTTTTTGCAGTATAAATTAAGTTTAACAGCAGAGCAAGGATGCAGTGCTGCTCAGGGCAGAGCGTGCTAATGAGCTGAGCATTGTGCTGCAAGAGCAACCTCCCTGTCCACCTCGCCTCGTGCCTTTTTTGCATTTTAATACTTAATCTTTTCCAAAAATAGCCACAATTCTTAGTCCTTTTAATAGGGTCTTCATAAAAAAGTAGTTCTTAAAGATCTTCAAAAGCTTTGCTTTGGATTTAATAAGCTGGACAAAGTGGTCATCTCAGCTCCTGGGAACAGAATCGCCCAGCTCCTGGTGCAGGGGTGAGCCCAGAGACCGAATACGAACATGCCCCAGCTGCCTGCAGGGTAACACCAAACACAGCTGTTTCACTAAAATAATGAAGATAATAAATCAGGAACCTATTTAGCACTTTTTCCACAGTTGCTGTTCTCCATCTTCCACCACAAAGGAAAGAAACAGGAAAGGAAAAAGGAATGATGGATGGAAGTTGAACTGGGACTGGGGACCGGTGGAAAAGCACTTCAGAAGAAGATGGATGAGGACTCTCTGCCTGCTCTCCCCAGGTTGGGCAAGACCAGCCTTGCACTGGGAAGGTGTTGCTGCACCTGAAATTTGGGTTCAAACACAAGTGCTTCTCTCAGGTCTCCCTCAGGCACAGTTGGGCTCTCCACTTCCACCCTGCTGGGATGTCCCAGGATTGTTGCTGCCCCACCTGAGCCAGGATGCAGAACCAGGACAGAGCCTGAGCCCAGACCCTGGGCTGTCTCTGAGCCCAGTCTAAAGCACTGCACCCATTTGCAGTACCTGGGTATTCCTGCAGGTCACAAATTTGGAGCTGAGAAGGCATGTGAGCGACTCAGACTCGTGGAAATAAACGCCAAGGAATGAAGATTAATCTCTTTAACTTATCAGGAAGAAATTCAAAAGGTAATTTGATTATAGTGCACAAGCACTTTCGCAGGAAGAAACTATCAGATACTGAGGGGCTCTTTAATCCAGCAGAGAAGAGCACAGAGAGAATCTCTTAGTGGGAATTAAAGGCAGTCAAATTTGAATTCAAAATAATGTGTGTGTTTTTTTAAGTGGGGTAATGAATCACTGAACAACCTGGGAATGGCAGAGTCTGTCAGCTGGTTTTTGGGTCTCTCTGTAAGTTATTTGTGGTAGAGAGAAACTCACAGGAATCAGGGCAGGGATCTCCAGTCCACTGCCAGCAGCACCAAGGGTGACCTTCACCCGCCCCTGAGGGTCTCTGGACTCACCTGGTTTTATCTGGAGCAGGTGAGATGTTCACACAGTTATTTGTGTTTGCAGAGCTGTGGGAAACTAATAGAGCTGAGGAATCTGCAGGCTGGGATGATGCTCACTCCAGGAGAGAGAGCTGAGGGAAAAAGGAGCCCAACAGCCACCCCACCCACGAGCACAGGGTGAGACACCATTCCAGATGTGCTGCTGCTGATGCTCCTACTTGGGAGGACATCACTGAGCACTGGAGGCACTTCAGAACTCATTATTTCTCTCCACAGCAAATTAACAACCAGGAGTTTTGATGTTCATTGACAGGAACATCTTTGCATCCTTTATATACTCCTAGGTGGCTTCCCCCTGAATCCAGATCTCACATCATTTATTTAACTTAGTGAATAAAGTAATTAATACCAGGGAGTTCTGACTGCTTGGCAGGATCCACTGTTACAGCTAACAAATTTTATGTCTTTAGGCTTCACAGCAGAATTTGATTTAATTTGTCCCAAGGTTAAGAAAGACGGGGGAGGAAATTTGATGGCTCTAGATCACGAATTCCCCACGATTTATCATCTTCACCACGTGGCTTGGACAGACACCACTTCCAAGTCAAGATGGTAGAAGTTTACTCAATCATCTTTGCTTTAATCTTGCATTCATCCATTATCTGAGTTCAGCCACATCCCCCTGCCACTGGCACAGAGACCCCCAGCACTGCCAGCTCTCACACCTTCGGGATGAGGGTCCCCAAAATGCTGGGATTATCCAGTTGAGACACACACAATCCCAAGGAAAGGCAGCCAAGCACCTTAACTAGACTTTCCCCCTAAAAGTTCTGTTCAAATGGCATTTTAAAAAGTCAGGAAATTCAACAGAATGTTTTGAATTATGGGGTTGTTGTTTTTTTTTTTTAGTTTTGGTGAAAGTGAAGAAAGGGAACATGTTGCACACGGGCTGTTCCTTAATCACATCCAGATTGCTGGATAACACATTTCTACGGCCGGATTTCCTTCCTTAAATAACAACCAAAAAGAAATGGAATCATTTCTCTGCTTCCTTACAAGCTGATGTTTGTTACAGAGAGGACTTTCCCCCCGTTCCCAGGGCCAGCCTCACAGAGCACCACATGTTTGCTCTCACCACAGCACTACCTGTGGGACCCAAACGGTGCAATTCCTCCCCTCGGCAGTGCATTTGGGAGCAACGAGGCTTTTGGAGCCTCCAAGCCCAGCACAGCAGTGGCCTGGCCAGGATCCCACAGAGCAAAGAGAAGCACCCAGGAGTTTTCCCCTCTGAGAGCTGCCCACCTGGCCAGTGGGTCACACTCAGCTCCCAGAGCAGGGGCTGCAACATCCCAGCAGCTTCCAGGAGGACGTGCACGAGGCTGCTGCTCGTGACCAGCATTATACAGCAATTATGTCCCAAAAGAGCTCCCAGATGTGCACTGAACGTGGTAACAAAATGTCCCAGTTTATGGCATTTTCTCCCTCTCTCTCTCTCTCTCTCTCTCTCTTTTCTGTCATTGTCCTTTAGAAAGTGAACATGAGGGATAAAGCTCTATTTTTAGAAATGAGTCTAGGTCCTGAAAAGAGGGAAAATTAAAGGCAGAGATTTCCCAGGCATAAGGAGATCACACACTCCAGCCCAACTCGAGCCTCCCTGGTGGGACAGACCCACTGCCCACTCTCAGTGGGGCTGTTCCCATTGGAGGTGAAATCCAGGGAAGTCAACAAGATAGGAATGAAGGCAAATCTTCCGCAGGTTCACCCTCCCCTCTCCCTGAACTCTGAGAACCGAATTTGACTCTTCCTTATCTATGTGACAAATACCTAAACTAGCCAAGTCACAATGTCAGTGCTTCACCTGGAAGGTACAAACCACTTACCTGGGAGCTCTTCCTAAAGGTTAATCCCACTCTGAGGGCTGAGCTCAGCACTGGGTTCCCCAAACAGCTCCCTCCATGAACCTCCGGGTGACACGGGGCATCTGTCAGTGTTCCAGGTCAGCAGGAAGCTGGGCAGGAAAACAAGAGGAAAGAATTGTCATATTTATGCCAAAGTCATGTGAAGTTGTCTAGGAAGAACTTGGATTACAGAGATCACAGATCCTAATGGGAAAAACAGATTAATGTCACTGGTCTTTACAATTGCCTCTTCTAAGACAGGGGGCTTCACCCCAGACACTCTGCTTTCTCTCCTGGAAAATTGCCTGGCACTCCCTTGGGCCATGCCTGGGTGCCCTCAGTGAGGAACCAAACCACCACAGTTGAGTCACCATCAGTCTGTTCCCAACCAGGCCACTCCAGATTTTCCAACAAAAATAAATTCCATGAGGAAGAGAAGTTCTGTAACTCCCAAGCTGGAGCCAGCGAGGGCACATGTCCAGGATTCCGACTCTGATTCCTTACACTGCCCTGCTCAGGCAGCCCCTCACATGATTTATCTTAAAGATGACACAAAATTATTATTGCTGATCACTTCAAATAACTCTGGGAGTACCTGACAGATTGAATGCCACACAAGTGAGAATGCAGGCCCTTCTTGAGTGGTCCTTTTGGGACACAGAGGCCCATTCACTGGGGTTTCCTCCCTAACCCTGAGGACAACCCTCCAGCAGGGACCTCAGTGCCACCTTCTCCATGCACAGGAACCCCCCACAAACCCTTCACTGATGTTTTCCCATCACAGTCCAAGGCCAAAGCTCGTGGTGGCTGCTCATGCTGTTCCCCATCAGCTCTCCCACAAACCACCTCTCTGCCTCTTGGTCTTTTTATCTTACTTAGTTCTTGTCTCTTGGAATATTTAGAGGCTCTTTGGGATACAAATAGCGCTGATTTGTATGTACAACCACCTAGAACGAGGAGGGCTCTGGTTCTCAGTCCAAATAATAAATAATAGTTAATATAGTTCAGACATGACTGGCCAGTTTCTACCTAAAAATGTCAATAAAGCAGGGCCATATTGATGCAAAGAGACATAAAATGTGAACTCCTTCAATACAGGCACTTATTTGTCTCTGTTTGTGAGGCCAGGAAGGAAAGAGCTGTTAGCAGTGAATAGTATTTTATTAGCATCATAAACCCCAAGAGCAAAGTTTGTGTCACAGAGAACTCCACAAGCATTTGAAGGTTTAATTTATGTGTCTGATTCTTTTTGTTTTCCTTCTCTCTTTTTTTTTTTTTTTCCAAACAGGTACATAATATAATTTAAAATAAAAACTAGTAGAGTCTGAAGACACCTTTGGGTGAAGGGGATGTTCATGGAAAACTAAACCTACATCCTACTGCAATCCTGTCAGAAAGAGTTTGGGGGAAGTAGGACATTAATCCGTCCTGCAGAGGTACATGGGAGCTTCAGAAAAAGTAGTTTCATGTACACCACATTCTGAGCATCAGGAAGTGCCACAGAAGGAAGAGCCAGCTGGGGGTAAAGTGACTTGCTGAGGAACAACAACAAATTAGCAGTGGAGAATCAGTGAGGATAGAAAAGCAAGCATGGCTGTGTTGACTTTCCATGAATTAGAGCTCAAGGATAAAGCAGCAGCTCTTCAGCTGGTGCAAAGCTGACACACACTGAGCACACCAACTCCTGCCCCTCTGCAGAGACTCATCTCCAGCAACACCAACACAAGGGGTCAAAACTCCTCCAGCCCTGGCCATTCCCCTGCAGCTCTAAGAGCACTTTCCTTTCATCTGCCCCTTTGGAGCCGGGTCAGGTTTCTGGAGATACTTGGGAATAGATATTGCAATACAATCCCAATCAACCACTGCTAATCAGCAAATTACAGCTTTCCATACATTCCAAAGATTTAACTACCAGCTGCTTCTTGTGGTATATTTACACAGTAACAGTTCTGCAGAGCAAGTTCTCTGCCTATTACAGAGCTGTAAATACGGCTTTAATCCCCAACAAGCATTTATTTAACATCCTGGAGCCTGCCTGTTTCGCTGGAGGGAAATTAGACGTGTAAGTGAGTGCTGGAGGCACAGCCATAGAGGGTTTATGACAAAAGAAATAGGCTGCACGAGTAGCTGTGAAAGAGCTGTTTGCAGGGCACGGGATAAAGGGAGCAGCGTGGGGCAGGTTTTGCAGGAGGCTGGGATTTGGTGTCCAGTGAGCAGGAAAGGTATTTGTGGCTCTGAACAGCGAGGGGAGGTAAATCTCATATATGTCACAGCATAAACACAAAGGTTTGGGAGTTCAGGGAGGAACAGCTTTTGGTGGTAAAAATATTGCCATGCTCTTTGCTTGAGCAAGGTCTGTGAACTCGCACACCTTCAGCTCCACATCCGTGTGGGGGGAGGGAAGGAAAGTGTAGGACATGTCCTGGGTCAGTTCTGGGCCCCTCAGCTCAGGGGGGACATGGAGGGGCTGGAGCGTGTCCAGGGAAGGGAATGGAGCTGGAGAACTCCTGAGGGAGCTGGGGGGGCTCAGCCTGGAGAAAAGGAGGCTCAGGGGGGGACCTTCTGCCTCTGCAAGCCCCTGATGGATCCAGAAGAGGGTCGGGCTCTGCTCCCAGGGAACAGGGACAGGGGGAGAGGGAACGGCCTCAGGATGTGCCAGGGGAGGGGCAGGCTGGACATCAGGAGGAATTTCTTCATGGAAGGGGCTGCCCAGGGAGGTTTGGAGTCCCCGCCCCGGAGGTGCCCAAGGGATGACTGGCCATGGCACTCAGTGCTCTGGGACAAGGTGGGCATCAGGCACAGGGTGGGCTCCGTGGGCTGGGAGGGCTTTTCCAACTGAAATGACTCTGTGAACAAGATTTGGGGAGCTGACCCTACAAAACATGGCTGTCTTTGGGGTTTTCTAAGCACAGCCAAGTGATCTCTATCTACAGGGGGAAAATCACCCTGAAGAAGAGGCTGAAGCCCCTGTTAAGACTTTATGATACTCTTAATTCCTTGCTATGTGCTGGTGCCTTGGGAATGCCCTGCCCTTTCCATCAGGCTCCCAAATCCCACACTGCTGGGCTCTTGGCTGTGCAGCCACAAGACAAACAGTGGTTGCTGCCACGGGGATTTGACTTTTTAGGGCAGCACAGCACAGTTTTAAGATGTGATTTGCAGAACACCACAAAGGTTGATGGTTTATGTTGCCAAGGCACACTGAGTCACATCATTTGCATGGCCACCAAGCTGAGCTGAAGCAAAACTAGTGGGTTCACTGGTTCCTATCTGTCCTTCTGAAGGAGAAAAGAGCAATTTCCTTGCCCTGGAATGGCTGCAGGAAAAGGAAATGAAAAAGGATCGTTCTACTTGTCTTCTATTGCCCTGTATAAAACCACGCTGTAGAAAAGCATCTTTCTCCTTCCCCCTCTTTTTGCAATTTCAACGTGGTTTTTTTTTCCCACCACTCTTTTCTTTCACAGCTTTTAACCTTGCCCAATTGTCCCTCTTAAATAATAATTAACTCCCTCCTTCAGGCCCGGGAAGTGCTTTAAAGCTCCAGCAATTTTATTTTCCATATGGAGCCGCAGGGGACGACGGGAGGGAAAATGAAATCAGGTTTTTCAAGGGTTGCCCCTCCAGAAGAACCATTAGTTGCCTTTCCCTGGTGAAAGGTGGAAGCAAGATCTGCAGAGCGATCTGACAGGAACCAGCAGTGTTTGCACAGTAATTAACTGGAGGAGAGGCGAAGGAAGTAAATAAACAAGCAGGCAGGGCTGTTGGCTGCACTCTCCAAGAACGAACTCTCCCAGCAGACCCATCTCTTGAGTTGTGCCTTTGCACGACCCAGAAAAACGAGGAGTAATGAGTGGCCTCCCTCGTGCTTTGGGGCTGAACACGCCACAGGCAGCTCTGCAGCAGGACAGGGGGGGAAAACCCACTCTCTGAGAAGCGAGAGAGCGCTCCTTTTAATTACAAACCGGACCCAATAAATTATAAATTCAATTACAATGCCACTCGCTGGCAAGGAACTCAAAACACTCAGGCTGTTGGTTGCACAAATGAAGTGTAGGAGATAACAGCATTTGGGGGGAGCCATCCTGCACCCTCGTTGGAACGAGGCAGAGTGTTCTGGGTGCAGTCTGAGACACTCTCGTGCTCACTGAGCTTGTGAGAGCCAGACAAGCAGCAAAACATTCATTCAGGGCGTTTTTCCCCATGAAAAGTTGCTCATTAAAATACCTGGATTTCGAAAAAGGGAGACCTGCTCCGCTGTAGGAGCATTTCTGTGGTTACAGGAAGTATTGACAGCAAACAAAACAGCCTCACCTCGAAGAGCCCAGAGGCTACAGCTCATTTCAGGCCCTCGTGCCCCCAGGGGAGGTGGAGGTGCCCAGTGACATGGATGCACATCCCTGGAGGATAAAGGGATGCCTCACGTTTGGCAGGACTGGAACTAAGAATGCGAGCTCGAGTTCCACCTTGGCTCAGAGCTCTCTGCCTCGGGAAGATAACCCCAGGAGCCACACATTATTAAATCACACTCCTTCCTGCTCCTCCTGAAGGGTCGATATCCCTGGTCTCTCTCATCTTCCTGACCTCACCCAGCATGAATAATGCACGAGCTACCGGTGGGGCAGTTGTGGCTGGAGCGTGGCCAGCCAAAGGGCTCTCTCAGCAGATCAAAAGCCAATCAAGTTCATTTCAATATTTATGTTTAATCCTTCATTCTGAGATGATAAATATTTCATGCTACGCCCTTACAGGAAAGCAAAGCCCAGCAAAGCCAGAGGAGACACCGGCCCAGACAGACAGACTCTTTCATGCTAATTCGTGCCCAGGCTGACACTGCAACTCGTGTTCATTAATATTCTTCAATGGACACGGATTATTTATTGGAGTCTCCCAGAGCCTGCAAGGACAGAGGTCAGAGCCAGGAGCACAACAGGCAGGGAGGCAGGTTTCATTCCTGGGGGCTTTTAAATGAGGTCACATTGTCTGGCCCAGCATGAATATTCTGCAGCAGCATCGTGGCTCTGCCAGTGCCCAAATACCCCGACTCCTCTCCATCCCAACCCACAGGACCACACTCCCCCTGGATCTGCCCTCAAGGATTCCCAGCAGCTCCATCCTATCAGAGCACTACCACAGATTTTGGTAATTTTATATCTATTTACCATGGCAGAAAACCCTCTCAGCCTTCTTTGCTGATAATTCCCCATCACCTGCCCATTTCCCACACACCTGAGGATGGGAGATGGGAACAAAGCCAAACGTGGATGCACAAGGATGGAGCACTACGGGCTTTTGTTTGGCAATTAAATCCTGCCTATGTGGGAAGGAGAGGAGAAGAACATGGATTAAAGAGATAGAAACAAACAGAGGATGTGCAGACTGGACTGAAAGGTAACTTAGAGTTTTCTCAGAACCCACCTGCTGGCTTCCCTAATCAGGATTTAAAGGCAGCACCCAATTCCTACCCAACAGTGTGAGGAACAAAGGCTTTTTGATGGGGATTCTGTTTTCCAGGGAGAACCATTTAATAAGTTTCACTCAGGAAGTCTCTGTTCCCAATAAAGACTTAACAAAGTTAATTAGACTAAACAGTAATTATCATGTCTCTTCATTGTTCAATTATCTTGCTGAACTGGTGTTTCCTGATTAATTTTCTGATTAAAATGTATTAAATTGAAAAGCACTTGCAAACCTGAGATGACAGGCTCTCTCCCACGCAGCAGGATTTCCGGAGGTCAGGAAGGCAGGGATGGGTGACAGCACCTCCCAAACACACCGCTCAGCCAGGAACACGACGCTGCACCAGCCCACTCACCACACTCTGAGAGCCACCAGCACATCCCTGCTCAGTCCCTCCTCTGCACAGCTCCTGGTCACCTCCCCCAGGCCTTCCTGTTCCTTGCCCAGAGAAGCTGTGGCTGCCCCATCCCTGGGAGTGTCCAAGGCCAGGCTGGATGGGGCTTGGAGCCACCTGGGCTAGTGGAAGGTGTCCCTGCCCATGGCAGGGGTTGGAACAAGATGATCTTTAAGGTCCCATCCAACCTAACCCCAGTCTGGCATTCTATGACTCCTTCTCCTCCACCCTTTTACCTTTCTTGTGCACAAACACAATATGAGGAGTTGCTGAGCATGAGGATGCAGCACAGGATGGAGGTCTCAGAGCCATGAAAGCCTCTCTCAAAGCCCTGCTGGATCCCATAGTCTGGTGTCCCTAAGCACCCACTCAGCATCCATCTGCAAGGCACCACAGAGACACCCTCTGGGCTCTGCCACCTCCCACTCATGACAGCAGCTGGCACAGAGGAGGAATTCCCACAGCTTGGCTCACACGTGGAATCTCTCAAGCCAACTTAACATCTCTGGGGCTGATGTTGCATCTCCTGCTGCTTCAAGCATCGTTCTGCACTTCCCTGGAGAGCTCAGCTCTCCTCTTACTGTGTTTAGCACCCCCGTCTGCCTAAACTGGCCTAACCAAGGCCACCCCCTGCATCCCCCAGTCAAATTCTTCTGGTGGGACCACTGTACTTAAAAACAATTCCAACCTGCCACACTTTGCTATCAAACAGCCAAGGCAGCTTCACCACTGTAACTACTGAGCCATCACAGCATCGCTTTCCAGAGCCTCCAGTTTAGTATTCACCCTCAGCAACCACGGGCATTTTGAGCAGCCCCCAACACTATTTGCATATCTTTTATAAGACAAATCAGGAAAGGGGATTAGTTTTCCTTTCTCCACTTTAATATCACCTGTGGCTGGGAGGAAACAAACAAATTCCTCGCCTCCCTCCCCAAATCCTGGCGATTAGGTTATTAGAGCCCCAGACTTATTATAAATTATTGAAAGGACACAGCTGAGCCCAAATCCCACAGCGGGCTCTTTTTGTCTTCCATAAGGCTGGCAGTTCTTGATTAACTCCCATCCAGCACGAGGCAGGGAGGATGAGCAGCATCTCAGGCTCTCCACGGTGACTGACACCAGGGCAGCTCCGCTCTGAGTGGAATACACAGCCCCGTGCACGGCTGGGCAGGGAATCTGAGCTCCCAGCAGGCAGCCCGGGAGCTACAAAGGAATTTTCTTCCCTTTCTGCTTGCCCTTTTGGAAATTCAAGCCAAGGAGCAGCCCAGCATCCCAGAGGATGTGCAGGGCAGTGGCAGTCGGGGGGCTCTGAAAGGCAGAGAACAATGTCAATTTGGACATTCATCCTCAGTTCCTCAGAGGACCAGTCCACAGCTCCAGCTCCAAGAGTTATTCCATACTCTCAAACATCCCAGCCATGTGAATCTGGAATAACAGCACCAGCATTCCGGGTTTCTCCCGCACCATGCCTTGTTCTGCTCTATTTTAAGCCACATTGATAAGACCAAAGCAGAGATTGTGATAAGGAGTTTGCTTTGTTTGTGATGTACGAAGCCTCCAAACGGAGCTGCAGCTCAGCCAAGAATAAGTCTCTATCTCTGAGCTAAGAGCTCACACCTCCAGATAAGATGCAGACAGAAACAGCATTTCCAACAGCTCCATCAAACACGTTTATGCTGAACCTGTTTTTATAAACATTTGCCACTGGTTTAGATTCATTCCAGAGGCCAAGATAAAAAAGTTGAACTCTAATAACCCAAGTAGTTTTGCTTCTTTTTTTTTGGTAATAATAATCATATAATCACAAGTAGTGAATCAAAGTGCTGCCTGGCTCCTGAGCTGTGCTTTGGCAAACAGCTACAATTACAAACCCCAAACCTAAGGACTCCTTCAGCATCACCCCGTGCTCAGAGCTCACAGGAACACTCTCCTGCACCAGCTCAGAGGAGATGTCCGTGGGGAGTTGGCTGTGAAATGTTTGATTTCAAAAGCCTGCAGCAAGTTGATTCATGTCTATTTAATTTTTCCAGGCAGTTTCACTGGAATGCTGTGTATAAATCAAACACAAGGCTAGCAGCAGAGCCGGACCAAGTTGGGGAAGTGCTGTATGATTTTAATTAAACTACACACACAAATCAGGCAGGAGTGAAGGTGGAAGAGGAGAGAGAGAGAATTCTATCAGCAGGGATAAGCCAATATATTTGAGTAGGAAAACAAATAACCATTTACTGTGAAAAGTCTGATTTCAAAAGCAGCGTTTTGTCATTGTGCTGATTTTCATAATCAATTTAAATCTGGAAGAAACCAGGCTTGGGCACAGCAAACAACGAGCCTGAACGGAAGTTAATTAGACTGTATCAGCTCAGCCTTGCTCATCCTTTACTCGCTGTCGAGCTTTATGGGCTCCATCAGGCAGAGCTCACTGACAATCCTGCCGTGGAGGCAGCAGCAGAACCAGCTCTGCTGGAGGTTGCAGGGCCATGTCCTGCTGTGACCTCAGCCAGCCCACAGTGGGGCAGGTTGGAAGGGCCCCAGTGGCTCAGCTGGTCCCAGCAGGGTCATCCCAGAGCACCTGGCACAGGGTTGTGTCTGGATAGGTCTGGGATATCCCCAGTGAGGAGACTCCACACCCTGTTCAGTCACTGCCCAGCAAAGAAGTTCTCCCTCCTGTGCAGGTGGAACTTGCTGGGCATCAGTTCCTGCCCATCCCTCTCGTGCCATGGCTGTGCCCCCTGAGCAGAGCCTGGGCTGGGCTCTGCCCCCTCCCTGCAGGCACTGCCCCACATGGGGAGGTCCCCTCTGAACAGCCCCAGCTCCCTCAGCCTTTGCTGCTCCCAGAGATGCTCCAGACCTTTCAGCATCTCCATGGCTCCAGGAGCTCCATGTCCCTCCTGTCTGAAGAGCCCAGAGCTGGAAAACTGAAGATTCCTCTTCAGAAAACTGACCCACCCATGGCCACCTCTGCAGTTCCCTGGAATTGCTGGCAGCCAGGCCGGTAAATGGGAAAATAATAAGGAAGCCACTCAGTGGCTCTTCTGAAGAGCTGGATTTCTGGAAGAAAGCCCCAGGAAAACTGTTTCTGTTCTCTGTGGCCATGGGACTTGCACCTGAAGACTCAGTGGCAGAACAGAAGCCACAGTGATTCCCAAACAGGACTAAGGAACGAGAGGGCTCTGGAAGGTGCAGGAATGTGGCTCCACATTCAGCTCCTCATTGAGAAGCCACTGAGCAGCTGCACTTGCTCTCCCCTCTCCCCACAGCCTGCAAAGTGGAAGAACAACCAAGCTTAATAATCAATAGGCAGTGCAGGGATGAACACAGGAGGTATCAGGGTCTGCAATAATGGAGCCTATAAATTCCCAGGATAGATAAGCATCTCCTTCCTCATCTACAGAGCAGGGAAACCACGAAAGTGTCTGCTTTGAAAAACGAAGCAACGCCCTAAACAGCGTCCAACAAGTGAATCATTGCCTTCAGCTGAGAAGTTGTGCTTGTACCATGTCCCTGCTAAAACAGGTTACAATAATTCCTTTGTATTTCCACCCAAGTATTGCAGCAACTGCCGAGAGCAGAAATGTGCCAGGCAGTGCAGGAGGGAACGGGCAGGAAACCTCCATCCCACGGTCTGCTGGCAAGACAGGACAAGAGTCAAGGGCCACCGAGGCCATGGGAGCAGGTGGAGCCACATGTGGGGCCCTGCATCGCATCCTGATCCCCTCAAGCTCCCTCAGGGAACCACAGCCCTCCCACCCTCCACTCACAGACACCTCTTAAGCAACAGGGGCCCATTAGCTCCAATTAAAGCCACAATATCCCCGATCCTGTGGGGTTCTGTGGTGTTGAAGCTCTAATGAATTTTGCAGGGTTTTTCTCCTCCTTTCCCCACCTCGATCACTCTCAACTACAGGGCATGAATAATACAATAACGTGTTGCCTGGTGATTGCTGTTGTGTTTTCCTTTACAAATGCATCCAGGGAAGGAAGCAGACTAGAAACTGCCTGAAGGAATTGGTTGTTTAGAGACAACTGCCAAGGGGCTGAAGTTCTGCAAACACAACATGCTCCAGGGGCTGATTCACAGCCTGTCCTAGGCATGAGTTTGTGGGATTCCACCAGCCCTGTCCCATGGCAGGGCACCCTTCACAACCCCAGAGCAGGTTTCCCCATGTGCTGCAGCACTGGAAGGGACCAGGGGGCTTGGTTGAACCCAGGGTGTGTTACTAACCCTGTTGTGTCAGGTGCTTCACCAGCTTTTACAGCAAAAACAAACAGGGCTGTGAAAAAGGAAGAGGCTCTCAATAAAAAAACAGGATATTTGGAGCTGGAAGGTTGTTTTCCTGCTCCGAATGAAGCTCCCAGAAGATTTCTAGTTGGTGATATGGACACGGCTTGGGACACTCCTGTGGTGTGGGGAGGGAGGGAAAACCAGGACAAGCTGCAATACTCCAGGTCCAGCCTGATCCCAGCAGAGGAGTCATTAAAGAACTGGAATACTTCAATAAAAGCCAAAACCTCAAGGAATAAAAGTTCTTGGTGTATTTAACACTGCACCAGCCTCCGGTGGATGTAAAGAGCACGGCAATTAATAAGGTATATTTAGCATGCTAAGCTGAGGTGTGCAGCTCCCACAGCAGCTCAAAGCCAGCTATTTAAATAATGTTTCTCTTAAAGATCAGCCTGGCTGTGACTACAACTGCTGAGGGCTCTGCACTCAGGCTGCTCTTCTCACCTCGGCCCCTCCAGGACCCCCAGCTCGGGGGTTGAGGTGCTCTTGGATCCCCCCAGGCGCCACCGAGACCTCAGGGTCTCTCTGTGCAGAAAACATGAAGGGAGCAGATGATGCTTCCCCCCCACTGCTCAGTCCCCACCCACGTTGAAAACCAAGTAAAGGAGATGCCTTTTCAAAAAGAAAAAAAAAAAATTAAAAAAGAAGAAGTGAAGTTCTCCAGGCTGTAGGATGCCACGGATGCAGAAGTTTTCACTGTCTCAGAAATCAACTTGCTAAGCTTGTGGCACAGAAGTCCTACCAAGAACACAGACTGGCAAAGCTGGATTGTAATTTGGGTGTTCAAGGCCAGATACCTGAATAAGGAATAAAAGAGGAAAACTCTTTAAACAGCTGGGAAACACCCTGTTTAAATCCTTGTGTTCCACACTAGCTGTGCCGTGGCATCCCAGAAAACATCAGCCACCCTGCCCAGCAGAAAGCTCTGCAATGCAAAGCCCTGCATTAAGGTAGAACATGACTTTTCCAAGGATAAATAGATTTGAATGCTGCTGAATATTTGTGCAGAGAACAAGAGCAGCCAGAGTTCAAATTAGTAACAATAAAAGTTTGGGATGGGGTAAAAAACTTCCTTATCTGAGGGATTAAGGTGAAATCAAGACCTCCTTGAGTGAGTTACCCCATGGCCCCTGAGCTGGGGTGAGGAGGGACACTTAAACGAGCACCTTCCCCCTGGAAAATTCCACTTTTCCCTTAGAACAATGATGCCAGTTGGCCTCCAGAGACAGAAAACACCCTGCTCTGAGTCAGGCAGAAATGCCACATCCTTGGCATTCCCTGCGCATCCTGCCAGGGAGGGGACACAGCCACACTCCCCTCAGCACCCTGAGCCACAACCCTTCCAGTGCTGCTCATAAACCATTTCTTTTTTAACTTTTATTAATTAAATACCATCAGTTTTTATGAGAGCCACTAGAAAACCCAGCAGTTGGGACTACAGCTGGCTTTGAACAGATGAAATGGTTTCACTGCCTTTGAACACACTCGCTGCCTATTCCCAGCCTGTGGCCACCCAGTTTGCCCCGAGGTGCCCGGCACTCGAGTCTCCAGGATAAAAGAGGCTGGTAAAGAATGAAATTAGTACCCTGCATGGAAGGCCCTACTGGAAACTGAATCAAAGGAGAAGAGAAAGACCTGAGCTAAGCAAAATCCGTATGCAGATAATTAGTTAAACTTCCAAGTCTTGACATTAAGCTTTTGGAAGCAAAACATTTGGGAATCAAGTAAAGAGCCTGACTCTGCAGCCAGACAAAGGTTTGGGAAACACAGCTTGGTGGGGTTGTTTTGTCAGAATTTTAATTTGGTAAGTTGAGTGCAGGACCTTGGGTGTAACTGAGGGGTGACCTGTCCTTGAGTCAGCCCCAAAAGCAAAGGAGGGGGATCTGCTCTTGATGGGGAAGGTGGAAATCCCCCAAAACTCTTGTTTTTCCTGCTGGCACTTGCACATCCCGGTGCTCCCAGCAGGCAGGGCCTGCATTTGGTGAGCCTGGCACACAGTGACACAGCCCAAAATACCATCCATGGTCCCACCACTGAGTCTCTTTCTAAGAAACTTCTGGAAACAAACATTTATTCGTCTGAGACTTCATGAGAAGTCACCAGCAGGGACCTGCACACCCGGCCAAGCCCAGGCACAGCTTTCACAGCCAACACTCACAAATACTTCCCCTCCCCCCGGAAATATTTTTCCCAGCTCTCCCCTGCATTCATAAACAGTTCTTTTCCTCATGATAAAATCAGTCCCACAGCTCAGGCTCCAGCAACTCCCTGCTGACCTCAGCCCTCTGCTCCCCAGGACCTGACAAAGCTGGGAGAGCTCCTCAGGTTTGGGAACAGCACATCTGTTTCCTTTGGAGCAGCTGCCACGTGGACAATCCAGCCAAGGCAGAGCTTTCCCGAGTGGAATGCTGCCTGCCTGTGGGGACTGCAGCCCTTCCAGCCGTGGCCAGAAGGGCACTTGGCACTGCCACAGCTCCTCAAGTGATGTGCAAACAGCACAGAATGGGAGGATGTGCTGTTTGAGGAAGGCACGCTGCGGTGTGGGGCTGGATTTCCCCTGGCAGGAGGTTTGGGAAGAGCCTGGGAACACTGCAGCCTCCCTCTGCCCTGCTGGGACACCCCGGTGCCACCTCCAGGGTGGGGGGTGCTGGGGGGCAGCTCTCCTGAGCTCTGCCCTCCCTGTGCCACCTCACCAGCTGGATTCATGTCGCTGCCCCCCTTAGTGCTGCTGTTCCTCACATCCTCAGGGCCAGGATCCCAGCAGGATGCATTCCCCCTCCCTGGAAGTGCCCACTCCTGCCCACGGGCAGCTCACTGAGCAGTTCAGTCACCCTGGGCACGATGGATCACCGGGATGCAGACACTGACTCAGGGCTGAATCACTCCAGGCAGGGCTTTACCCACTGACTCAGAGTCCAGCTCACCCTCCACAGGCACGGTCCTGTTAAGTGCTGATGGAGAGTTGGGATGAGCCCCCATGGACACGCTTTCCCTCCCAGCCCCAGCTGATGCCACAGTCCATCTGCCACCTGAGATGGTTTCATCTCCTGTGGATGCTGCTCACAAAAGCCTGGAGTGCCAGGACAAGGGGAATGGCTTCCCACTGTCAGTGGGCAGGGAGAGATGGGATATTGGGAGGAAATTCCTCCCTGGGAGGGTGGGCAGGCCCTGGCACAGCTTGGGCAGAGGAGCTGTGGCTGCCCCATCCCTGAGAGTGTCCAAGGCCAGGTTGGAGCACCCTGGGCCAGTGGGAGGTGTCCCTGCCTATGGCAGGGGGTGAAATGAGATAATCTTTAAGGTCCCTTCCCACCCAAACCATTCTGTGATTCTGTGATAACTGATCAGCAGCAACAAGAGGAAAGAGACCATTTGGATTATAGGAATTAAAGCTTTAGAAAGGGGTAAGATAAGAAAAAGGAAAAAAATTGAAAAGTTATTGACTAGTCTAAAGCAAACAAAAGACTCCACAGATTAAATAAACAATGCCACCCAAACTTCTCTTTGCAGTGCTCTGACAGATAAACAGCAGACTCAAATAATTAATTGTGTCCCAGCACAGCTGAATGAGCCACCATATGCGAGTGGGGACAAAACAACATCTTTTTTTTGTGAAAATTATACAAATCATAATTGCCAGGGAGGAGGTGGCAGCGTGGCCACAGGTGAACTGGCTTGAGGGACCATCACAAAGAATCCTTGGGACTGGACTTTGCAGGGCTGCTGGCCTGGCCCAAACCTGGCAGAGCAGGAGCTGCAGTAAGGACAGAACACCAGCCCAGCTCAGTTCTTGTGCTGACTTTCTGATTCTTCCCAAGCCTTGAATTGACTCATTTTATTTTCTCTATAGATGTCCATTAATAATTGCACTGGAAATGGCTGAAGAAAAATGATACAGCAAAGCCAAGGGAGCCTCTTGGAGATAGTCCAGCCTGGCAGAGCTGAGTTAAGATGCAAATGCAGAGTGACTCTTGCGGGGTTAGGCCAGACATAAATCCACAATAGCTCTATTACAGCTGCTCCTGGTTCACACCACAGACAGGGAGACATGCTCCAGTCCTGGGGCTGGTCCTGAGTTTTACCCAACTGAACTGCAGACAGGCCCTTGGAGAACAAAGTCCTGGCACTCTGTCCCTGCACACTCCCAGCTCTCCCCTCCTTTGCATTTTCATTTCAAACGGAAGAAAACACCACCCCCAATTTGGCAGCCAGTGCTGCCCTCAAACCCACATGCCTTGGGATCCAGCCCCCAGCCTCAGCACCAGGCAGGACCACACACTCCTGAGCTGCCAGGAGGGGAGGGAAATGCTGGAGCTGCGAGGGCTCATCCTGCCTCCAGAGCCTCCTCGGCTAAAGGTCATTAGGGATCAGATGAACAGGCTGTCACTGCCACCCAACGATGCCATCCCACCCCGAGGGCAGTGCAAGATGAGGGTTTAATGTGCCCAGACTACTCAGGTGTAGTCACTCTCTCCGTGATGGATTCCAATTCCCTCCAGGAATCCCCCTAACACCTTTAATTTCAGAGTGCCATAATCTATTCGCTTTCTGCTGCCTCTTAAAGTTGATTTCCTCCTTGGTGCTTTGCAGTTGTGACATTTTCACTGCACTGGCTGTTCCCTTTGTTTGGCTCACTTTCGGATGAGGAGCCACAGGCTTCTGCCTCTGCTCTGTTCCTCCCTCCTCTCAAGGTTCTTACATGGATTGCTTTCAAATTTTCTGCCTTTTCCCTAACTCAAAGACATGGAAACTGCTGCTAGGGACTGGCACATTCCATCCATCCCAAGCATTGCTGGAGTTTATGGTCTCGCTGTACAAGTGGAAATTAGGTAATAATAAAAAACACACACCAAAAATACTCAGCTATAACAGAAATCGATCCTGGCCTATGGGATATTTTAGTGCCTAATTATGGTACCCAGATCTCACAGCCAGGGCTCAGGCAGCAGCACAGAGTCTTTAAACAAACCAGGGGAGACCTCCTGGCAGCAGGGCCGTGAATCCTGGTCTCACCACACACTTCCAACCCACTTCCCACACCACGCTAAGCAGCCCTTCCTTCTGCAAAGGTGTTTCCCACCCCACAGGGGCTTCCAAGACCAGGAAAACAAAATGTTTTCTTTGGTCCTTCTTTTGACAGGGTCAGGGAGAGGCTGACAGAAGACAGAGCTGTGAATCCAGTGCAACTGGAAATGTTTGAACGTGGCTTAGGAAGAGCAATGGATGTTTCGGGTCACGGAGGAGGACTCGGGGCTAATGCTGAATTTCAGCCCTTACATTGTTAATCTTTCCACCCAGGTCAGTCACTGCCCAGGGAAATCACAGCTCTTTTGGCACAGTCCCCTTGTCCTTCCTCCCATCTCTAATGACAGTGTGTGCGCAGGGCTCCTGTACAGCATGAACTGTGGCTCTGCAGCCTTCCCCCCCAGCACAGCCCAGCTCCAGCTCCAGCTCCAGCTCCAGCTCCAGCTCCAGCTCCAGCTCCAGCTCCCAGCCCAGCCCAGCAGGGACCCAAGGCCTCTTGTGTGGCTCAGATAATCCGAGGTGCCTACTCCAGCTCTATACCTAATGTGGCATGTGTCTTCAGGAGATTATTTGAAGTGGTTATTTTTATGCCTCGAACCTTCAAAGGCAGCGTTATTAAGTGTATTTAAAAGGAAGAACTGGTCCAGATAAAGCGGGGATGTAATTAGTTACAAGCTACTGTACTTTGATGACAAAGCAGCGTTGAGCTGTGGAGCAGCAGGCTCGGTGGGGTGTGCTAATTACTGATAGCAGTCCCAGCCAGGGGAAGCCTGACACTCCTCTGATAAAGCAGAGCCGGCCACAACGCCACAGTTTGGGTTTAACTCTTGGGCTTTGACTCAGAGCCAAAGCCTGGACTCTGGCACAAAGCTGGGAACAACTCGCTGTGGGTTTGGAGGGGCAGAGAGAGGAATAAACCCAAACTTTCCAGGTGGGCTGGGAGAGGCCAGTTTGTAGCCCTGAGGAGGCCACCAGGGCGAGCAGAGGGATGGAGTAACTGTCCTAGGAGAAAAGCTGAGAGAGTTGGGATTGTTCAGCCTGGAGAAGAGAAGAGAAGGCTCTGGGGTGGCCTAATTGTGGCTTTCCAGGACCTGGAGGGAGATACAAGAGAGCTGGAGAGGGACTTTGGACAAGGGCCTGGAGTGCCAGGACAAGGGGAATGGCTTCCCACTGCCAGAGGGCAGGGACAGATGGCATTTTGGGAAGGAATTCCACCCTGGGAGGGTGGGCAGGCCTTGGCACGGGTTGGGCAGAGAAGCTGTGGCTGCCCCATCCCTGGGAGTGTCCAAGGCCAGGCTGGATGAGACTTGGAGCAACCTGGGCTGGTGGAAGGTGTCCCTGCCCATGGAACAAGATGAGCTTTAAGGTCCCTTCGAACCCAAACCATACTGTGATTCCCGAGAATCCTGCCCCTTTCCTGATGCAGCTTCTCTCTGTCCCAGAGTGCTCCTCCAGCTGAGCTCTGCAAGGGCTGGAGGGTCCCCACCAACCTGGGAGTTGCATCAGATTTGACTCATCCTCGCTGATGTCAGGAAGAGGCTTCAGAGACTTGAGATGGCTTTGGCTCTGTCCCTAAATTAAACCAGCCTTGGCCCATGAGAAGATCGATAATGAATTGTAGACAAGCAGGGAAGAGAAAAGGGCTGGATGTGTGAGGAGAGAGAGGAGCTGCTGGCAGGAGGCACAGGAGGCTTTTGGGGTGGGGGAGGATTCAGGGTCACCTTTGGAAATGGTTTGGTTGACTGCAGAGGTGTTGAACAGCTGGGGGGACAGGGAGGCAGCTGGAATGGGAAACACGAGCTGAGAGCCACAAACCAAGGGCTCTGATAAAACCCTTTGAGGTGTCTCAGCTCTGCCCCTGGGAGACCCTACAGAAAAATGTGGCAGCACCACCCCGGGGTGTCTGTCACAACCCCCTGAAACCCTTCTGCTCACACAGGGATGTGCAAACATCACAAATGACAAAGCCACTGCTCACCTGAAAATCAGATGGGTGTTAAGTGGGAGCACAACTGTGCCAGGTGTTTTAATGAAGCGAGAAATAAAACTCCCCAAACTCCACTAAAATCAAATACTCAAACCAGCCCTGTCAGGAGTGATGGGGTCACGGTGGCAGCCCAGGCTCAGTCTCTGCTACCCGGGCTAATGACCCTGTGGTGATAAAACGAAATTATCTCTCCATTCTGATGCTGGGGTGACTTTTAACACTTATCAAAGTGATGGGATTTCATTACAATTTTGATAGTTTGGAGTTTGTTTGGTCCCTCTGGGAGGACCTGAGGGTCTAAGACCTATCTTGTAACTCAGTTTTATGTCTTCAGAGTGCACCTTCCTTGTGCCTTCCTCTGTCTTAAATCCAACCTCCAACAGGGGCAGGTCACACCAGGACAGACCACTCAGCAAACACTGATGTGCAAACCTTTCATCCCACAGACATCCAAGGCCAAACCCACGAGCTGGAAGAGCACAGGACACATCCATGGCTCCCAGTGTCATTGTCCTGGTTCCCAAGAAAGGGACTGTCCCTCCCAGGGGCACAAGAACCATGTGGGGGCAGGTAGACAGGAAAACCCAGACCCAGGATAATTCCCCCTTCATCACATCAAATTGCACCTTTGCCACACAAAAATCAGGTCACACCATTTACACACAGAGGAGCAGAAGCAGAAGGAGGTCTGAGGCCTCCCTTTTAGGGCTCAAATGGGACATTTCACCAGACACCAGAAGATGACATTTCACCTGAGGCTCGCTGAGCGCTGGACGGACCAAAGCCTGATGTTTGTTTCCTCCACCACTCACACATTTCTAGCAAGGTAATTTGTCCCTAACATCTTTCTGAGTTCCTTAAATCCAATTATCTCCTTCCAGACTCTGTTCCTAAAGAGTTTGTGCTGTTACTACCACTGATGAATGTCCAATTAACTCACTGACATGAAGAGGTGATCACAGATCCCTCCCATGAACGGGGCAGGATCTGGGAGGCAAGGGGATCAGGGGAGACAAGGAAATCAGAAACCATTTCCATATCTATTGACAAATTTAATTTACAATCTGGTTTCCACTTCGGAGAGAATATATATTTTCCCTCTAAATGCATCAGTCTTTAGCAGTCACCCCGTGATGATGATTTCTGTGCCTGCAGACACTTTTACACCGGGGACAGCAAATTTATATGTAACACTTTTGAAAGAAAATGCTATTAAAATTCCCCATTTAGGAGTGAGCTGTAAATTAGCTGTTACTGAGCAGACAAGGGGTAAAATGCTCTGTGTGTGTGTGGCTTCTCTGGGTGTTGCCAGGCCAGCTGAGCCCCCTGTTCTCACTTGGAGTCTGACAAGCATTTGACTCGCTCGCTCTCCTCGTGCTGAAGTGGGTGAGAAAAAAACCAGAGAAGAAGGTTCTAGCAGATTGTGTCTGACAATTTCAAAGCACTTGACAAATAGCAATTATTCCCAGGAAAACACACTGCAAGTCAAAATGCTTGTGAGCAAACTGGTGAGCAGCCCAGTGCCTGGTGTGAGTTACACCACCCCAGCTCCAGGGGAGGGCGAGAAGGGGCTGCCAGACAAGCTCTGGCTGTGCCTTGTTCCCTCTGAAATCCCTCCCTGGGAGGGTGGGCAGGCCCTGGCACAGGCTGGGCAGAGAAGCTGTGGCTGCCCCAGTCCTGGGAGTGCCTCAGGCCAGGTTGGACGGGGCTTGGACCAACATGCACTAGTGGAAGGTGTGGGAGGTGGAATGGGATGATCTTTAAGGTGCCTTCCAGCCCAAACCATTCCATGATTTCATGACAACAGGACTCTGAGCCTCACAATGTGATGCTTTTTACACAAAGCCTTTCTTGTCCACCTCCTTTTGCTCTCCTGCAGTGGAAAGGTTCTCTCACCTTTGTGTTGACAAAGGAAACATGGGAACAGAACCCCTCAAGGCTGAAAAAAATTAAATAAATAAAATTAAAACAAAGAATCCCTTGAGTTCATGTCAAGTGCCCTGAAGTTTGCTGGGCCCACGGTGGCAGGGCTGCTCTGCTGTGTGTTCCTTCCTTTTAGCAGTTGGATTGTGATGCCAACAAGGACACAGAATAAATGAGGTTTGTTTTTTCTTAATATCATAGATGGGTCTTCAGCTGTATGAACTGGCACCGCTCCCCTGGATTGTCAGAGCCAAATTACACTTACTCAGGGCTGGCCCTGGGACAAAAATATCTTTTTAATTTCCATCTTACTTCAGGAAGAGCCTTAAGAATGCCCCTTTCTACCCACATGCTGCAGTCCCAGCAGAACATCTATGGCTTTGCTCGCAGCCCTGGCTAATGGAAAGATGAAAGATGAGTGAAGTCCTACAGGCTGGAACAGGAGCTGGAGAATTTGGGGGTTTCCAGGGCAAAACCAGGCCAGTTTGCTCTGCAGAAACACAACCTTTGTGACAGGGGGATTGTGGAGAGCCGTAACCATGCTTGTCTCCGAGCTCTGGTGGTGCTGGAGGGACCTACCCACATGCCCAAACTATTATTTCCTTTAAGTGAAAGATGCATCATATATATTTTAGCAAAAAAACAATTATCAGGTAGCCCTGGAACCTACTATTTGTTGTGTACCAGTGCTCATTTAGTTGTCGCTTTGATGACTGGCCATGCAGCAAATGGAAGAGGGGAAACTTCAACCTACCAGGAGATTAATGACAGGCTCCAGCAGAACAGATGTATATGAATAGCAAATTAGGCCACTGAAAGTTGCCCATAAAAGTAACGACAAGAGGCTTTTCCGCAGCAAAATGTGCCAGGCTGAGAGTTGCATATCTGAGACCCTCATCTCTGTTTGGTGGGCACTGCTCTGCTCTGGGCCAGCAAGAGAGCAGCTCCAAAATCCAGTGAAATCAGAACCTCAGAATGGTTTGGGAACTTAAAGATCATCTCAGTCCAACCCCTCTCACAGGCAGGGGCACCTCCCACTACACCAGGTTGCTCCAAACCCTGTCCAAACATCCATGGACATCAATTTGTGCCCCTCCCTCTCGTGCCATGGCTGGGCTCCCCGAGCAGAGCCTGGGCCAGGCTCTGCCCCCTCCCTGCAGGCACTGCCCCCCATGGGGAGGGCCCCTCTGAACAGCCCCAGCTCCCTCAGCCTGTCCTGCTCCCAGAGATGCTCCATCATCTTTGTCACCAGGACCCACTCCATGTCCCTCCAGTACTGAGGAGCTCCAGCCTCAACTGTGACATCAGAGGATTCATTTGCAGCCGCTGTGATTTCAGAGTGTGACAGCCCCAAAGTCTCACAGCCCGAGCACCTCCAAAGGCAGAGGAACAGCACAGATGTTTGCACGTCTTTCCACTTCCTCTGTGCCGAATTCACACGTTCAGGGAGCGGAGGGAGCAGGATCACAGCTCCCTGAACGTGCTGGAAATGAGAGGGGGGAAAAAAAGAGACTTCTCAGTCTGGCGAGACAGCCCTGAGAGATGAGCTGCAGGGATGGGAAATGTCACCAGGTGCCAGCTGCCTTCACCGAGCTGTGACACAGGGGACAAGGGGAGTCTCTGCTCTGATCTGTCCTTGTAAATCTGGGGTGACTCTGCTGAACCAGCCCTGGCCATTCCAGACAATCCCCACTGACTTCCAGAGCAGTTCAGTTTTTATCCTTAGTCCTGGGGATCAGGGAGGGAGGAAAAGCTCTCCTGCCCCGGTGGCTGAACACAAGGGCTACAGACACTCTGCCCATCACTGCTTTGTCACCTCAGCCCCATAGAAACCAGAAAATAATAAAGAAATAAATACTCTAAAGTCTCCACTGAAAATCTAAAAAGAAGCCTTAAGGTCAGCCTGGTATTCCTGGCTCACAGCCCAGACCTACAGAGCACGAAGTTTTGGTGGCTGACACTGCTGAACCTCGAGGAGCCAAAAGCAGGGCTGGGCAGGGAGGGATGCCAGGGAAAGGCAGGGCAGCAGCATCACACCTTCAGCACAGCTCCAGCCAGGGCAGGGCAAGCACCCCCTGTGCCAAACACACAGCAACAGGCCTGGGGGTGCCCAGTTCGCCCCTTCCATTGGTCCTCACCCAGTTCCACTTGGCAGCCCCTTACTTGTCCCAGGTGCTGCGGGCTGTGCCCAGCCAGGACACCCTCGTGGCTGTCCCTGTAGGGCCCGAGGTGCCCATCAGCACCCTCTGCTGGTTTTATCCCTGCTCACAAACCAGTGACACCACAGCCACCTGTCCACCAGCCAGCCCATGCCATGGGAACACGTGTGCCACCTGCACCAGAACCACACGGGTATTTCCATGTGAGAAACAACAGGTTTTGTTAAATAAGATATTTTTACCTGGGCAAATGTCGCTGCTTGTCTGTGTTTTTTTCAGTGGGGGATGCCCCCAAGTGAAAAGAAAATGTTAATTCTCATTGTATTTGTACTTTGCTGCTGCTTGGGAATTATCAAATGAATTATTTTGGTTATCTGGAAAAGCAGTTTTGTGTTTTCTATTTTTTTTGGCAGCAACTGTTTTGCTGAACCCGACCCAAATTCACAAACAGCTTTGCCTCCTCCACCACAAACTAGTGAGCAAACCCTTTGTTACCCAAATTACCCAGGTCTGCTGGTGGCACCGAACCACCCTCCCCGGGCAGAGTTCAGCCTGCCCACTCCTGCCAGGCAAAACACAGCGTTTCATTTGGAATTAATTCTCCTGGAGCCAAGGAGGGGAGGAAGGGAATGTTTTCAGTCAGTGCTTGGTAGGCACGGGGAGGGCTCTGCCTGCAGCTGAGCGTGCAGACAGCACTTGTTCTCCTTCCCCCAGGATTTTGTGTGTGGCTCAGCCAAGGCACCACACAAATCCGTGTTCTTTTCCCCCAGTCCTTCTTTGTGGATGAATCAAAGCAAAAATCCAGATGTTGAGCAGGAAGAGGAAGCTCAGTTTGCAGTGCAGGGCATGTCCTGGGTGCTGCCCCAGGTGAACCTGTGCCCAGGATCCCAGTCTCCAGTGGGGACACAGCTTAGGCTGGAGGGAAAACACTACAGCTGTCAGGATACTCAGGCACAGATATAAATCAGGAACAGCCCAGAGGTTGAGAATCAAGTAACGAACTCTCCCCACTTCTCTCTTGGGTAATACAACCTAAATCTCTCTCTCTTAAGCACACCCCTTATTTTATTTACCTTTTCACCTTCACACGGGGAGGTCCCACCTTTTCCACAACAGGGGATTTTTAAGAATAGGTTAGACACGGAACCATGCTGAATGATCTGTGATCTCTGGAGCTTCACTGCCCTGTGTTGAGCAAAGCTCCAGCTCTGAAGCTCCACTGCGCTCATTGAGCCCCGGCCGAGGAACTGGAACAGCGACGTTCCACACGCTCAGATGGAGCGACCACGGGGGACACTGAGGAGTACAGAACCAGGTCAAGAGGCAGGACTCTGGATAAATAAAGTCACTCCATAGGAGGACACTTCCAAAGACACCCTGGTGTGCTCTCCCTGCAGGGGCCATCCTCTCCAAACACGGTGCCCATTCCTCCTCCCCTTTGTACGGGAGCAGCGAGCTCTGCCCAAAGAGAAGCCTTGCCTTTAATCTGAGGCCGAACTGAGACCTTCACATATCACAGGAGACTTCACACACAATAGGGATGAATAAGGCAGAAGAAAAAAACAGTAGATGGACCTAAACAGATGGATTCTATATTGGCATTAGAAGTCAAACCTCGTTTTTCATCCAGCCCTGCCCGTAAAGCACTTCCGACGGAATCCGTTCAGCGCGAGTCGCTCCCGTTTTCCCCCGTGTTAGTAAATCCCCCTTTGTGACAAGGCTGTAGATGGCAATCAGTAACCTCCCCGCTCCATTTTTCCTTCACAGGCCTCTTTTTCAGAGGGAATAAGAAGAGCTAGCAGGAACAGGAGAAAAATGGGTTGATCTATTTTGCCATTAAAGCGGAGCCTGGCTCGGGGTTATCGTAACCGCTGTTACCCAGCGGAAGGCACATCTCACCTCCTTTCAAACCCACTAAGTTGAGAAGTCAAAACAAGATTACCCTGCCCTAATAAATATTGATCACCTCCCAAGCCCTTGTTTTAAAGTCCTTAATTAAACTCAACACCCAACTTTGCCTGTTTCCCAGTAGAAGAGGATCAATATTTCATCATCAATGCAGCAAAAAGACAAGAGCCCCGTGAGCCGCTGCCATAAATCAGCCCCCCTGGGCTGTGGCCCTGCTCTCTGTGCCCAGGGGGTGCCACAAGCCTGGGTGGCACCCAGACCCTGCTGTGCCAGCAGCTGGGCAAGCCCCAGGATGTGCAGGAACACACCAAGGGCCATCACAGAAGGCCAGACCTGCTCTCACCACTGCACATTAATTGGTCCCTCAGAGCTGGTTTGAGCAGCTCCCAAGGGCACAGGAAGGTGACTTTTCCAAGCCCCAATCCCGCTCCTTCAGTCCCAGAAACAGGTCTGGGCTTTGGCTTCACCCCCGCTTGGAGCTCTTTAGCCCCAGAAGGAAGCCAGGCTTTGACAGTGTGTGTTACAGGTGTTGTCATGGCAATGATTTATGCAGGAATTAGTCACTGCAGCACTTCTACAATAGACCCAAGAACAATAGGAAAAAGCACACATTTCCAGGTTCCTGTGATACACAGGCTGAGGGTTGGGGAAAAGAGATTAAATTCCTTTCACCCCTCTGATTCTGGCAGTGACATTTAAACAGCTCAGGGACAAGTCAGTGCCTAATCACAAGTGTTATTAATAACAATCTGACAATAACCCAAACTTCATATTAAACTCTGCAAGCAGCTGCAATTGTATATTCACTACTGGCCCATTTCTGCATTAATCGGGGATTGAGTAACAACTGGAGCAGAGAAGAAATTATTACATTTGCATTGTTATATAATGAGGGAAGAATCAGAGTTTGCTGGCAGTGGGGTGGTTTATCCCATGGGCCCTGCTGCTGTCAAAAGTTCTGCTGACTGTTTTAAGCCATGGAGCCCTGCTAGGTTATATTAAGCTTCAGCAAAAGATGAAAAAAAAAAATCACCTAAAACTGTAAGAAAGAAAAAAGTTCAGAAAATGAGCACTCACAAGTGGGGAAACTCCAGTGCTGAAAGCGAACCAGCTGAATTCCCATTTTGTTCTCACTTATTAAAGGATTTTTAATTGAAGCATCATATATATCTGAGTTTTGGCACAGCCATGAGGAAGGTCAAGCAGGGCTGTGACTTGGCTTTAATAAGAGGCAGAGTTTCTGCTTCTCACTGCAATAAAGAGAATCATTCCTGTCTCCCATGAGCTGAGAAACCTCCCTGCCCACCAGGGCTCCCAGAATTACAGGGCAATTACCCTCATTGTGCCCATCTCTTCAGAATCAGCCCTGAGACTTAGAACTGGCAGGGTCAGACCAGAAAGAAACACGACCAAAGGGATGAAAAGGTTATTTAGAGCCAGGTTTAAATACCTGCACCTCTCAGACTTTCTGTTCTTGTTCTCTTAATCCCTGGAGCCTCAACCATAATTTTCTCATTTCCAGAGACTCCTGGAATGATTTGAGATTGAAGGGACCTCAAGGACCATCTTGTTCCAACCCCTTCCACGAGCCCAGGTTGCTCACAGGTTTTGTGGCTCTCACAACAGAGACACTTTCCAGCTCCCTTCATTAATAACAACTTGGGCCAAAGTGAAGAGGAAGCCCAAGAGGTCCCAATGGATTTTCCAGCCCACGGACATCAACACCCCTACTCATCACCTTCACTCCCTAGGCCACACAGGGCAGTAACTTCCATGCTCTTCCTTCCTCGTTTCATGATTATTTGCCACCTTTTGAGTGTTTTTTAACACCTGCATTGTCACAGGGCTGTGCCACCAAACTCAGCAGTTCTGCCCGCTGAAAGCAGCAGCAGCACAGGCTGTAGCTGCCCAAACGGTATCAGTGTGGGGATGCCTTGAGGGGATGACAGACCCACACTGCCCGCTAGTGCTCCGGGAAAAGGCATTTTTCTCTGCTTGCTTTTCACTTGTTTCCCTTCAAATCTTTCTGAGATGACAGAGCGACTGTCAGGATGAGAAACTGGGCAGGGAGTGCTCAGGCTTTGTCAGTTTAAAGCTCTGAGCAGGGGAAAGTGAACATCACTGCCCTCTTTCCCCTTTATCCTTCAAGCCTTCTGTCCCATTTCCCATTTGCAGCAGTGCCCTGTGCCCTCCCAGTTTAATTCCTGACAGGATTAAGAAAACAAACACAGAGCAGGTGCTGGGAATTTCGGGATCTCAGTGTTCCACGGTAAACATGACAAGCACTGATGATGGGTGGGAAAGCCCTTTCCCTGGAAAATCCCCAGCTCTGGGCATTTCACACTTGCAAGAAGGGGGAAAAGAGAAACAAAAGGGGGTTGGAAGAAGTATTTTGAGAGGTAAGCTTGGGAGAATTCAAACCATGGAGCATCCCTGCATCCTCCCAGGCTTCTTGGATCTGGCACTCAGTTGGAATTTCCTATCAAACACATCTGAGCACGTAAATCCCCCAGGCGCCCTGAGCGTGCCGAGCTGTACAAAACCAGCCCAAGATCCCCGTGCAGCACGAAGGGCTTCACGCTGGAGCCGCCTGGAGAACGACTCGTGCAGCCAGCACAGGAAATGTTTTCCCTTCAGCAGGAAAGGGAGCGGGCAGTGCCATCCTGGGGGGCACCAGCTGGGACTCACAGCCGGGAGCCAGAACCGGGAGCTTCCAGGCTTTCGGCAAGAGGAGTCGCTGGGCAGGCGCTGCCGCTCCGGAGCTCGGCTAGGTAGGATGAAACTGCCAAGCAACCTGCCTGCAGTGGCTGCCTCGGTGCCTCCAGAACCAAAATCACACTGTTTCTGCAAACAAATTTGACAAATTGGCAAATTCTGAGGGCAAACAGAGCGGCATCGCTGCGGAGCAGAGCTCTGTTCCGAGCCCGGGCTCCAGCTGCCGTAACAAACCCGGCACCAGCAGCACTCACACTCCGAAGCCAAATTAGCAATCAGAGCCCTGCAGAAGGAGCAGGCCAGATTTCATTCAGTGGAAGGTGTAATTGTACTGATGTCACAAAATGCTGGGCTGATTCGTGCCAGCTGAGCTCGAACTGCCTGTGGTTTGTATTTTTTATGCACTTCGTTTTGTCTTTCCATCCCAGCTTTCCTGCCAGCACCTGCCTGAGAGCGCTGGGTGGGCAGAACTGCCAGCCTGACCCCGGGCAAACCTGTCTGGATGATCCTGGCATCGATTCCGTGGGCCACACTAATTGCAGCTCATTGTTAGGCTGGATTTTTTGACACCTTGCATTTGCTCTGGAGGGATTTTAGACCCACAGATTGGTTTGGGTTGGAAGAGGGTTTAAAGATCATCCAGTTTCAGCTGGACACCCAAGTCCTAAATAACTCCTTAGAGTATTTACTTACAGAATCCTCTGTTTTCCTGCACTTGTCATCCTTGTAGCCAGAATTTGTCCTCTGCCACTTGAAGGGAAGGGACTTTCTGAAGTCCACCTGGCACGTAACAGCTTTTTGCTTCTCTGTCCCTGCAAACCCTGACAGCCCAAGGACTGGCTGGTGGCCCACCCTAGTGCCAGCCCCTGCCCCAGTGCAGGCCTCTCTCTGCCCTTCCTGCTCTGCCCTGACAGCTCTTTTCTGCACAAAGAAGGAAGCAGATGTTTGCTCCTGCATGTTCAGAGCCCTGTCTTGTGTGGCTGGACAGTCCCTCTCATAACCTGCTCCAAAGGATTTCCTGTTATGTCCCATGAATTGCTTTGCTCTTCCTCCTCTCTGCTGTACAACCGCTTGGCCAAAGCCCTTTCCCTCACTGCAGTGGGTGCTGCCAGACCTGCAGCTCAAGGGCCTGTGTCAAGGGACTCAACACTCACTGATAAGCTGGTTTCTCATCCCAATATCTTGCCTGGGTAGGTGGAGGATGAGCATCAAAGAGAAGTTCCCCAAATATTTGCCCAGATCTGAAGAACACAAATATTATAATGTCACAAGTCTGGGCTATGGATGCACGACTGCTTTTTTAATAACACTGCACTGAATTACTTCAGCACTCCTTTCTGCTTCCCTTTTCCAAGAAAAAGAGTCTCTTTTTGCAGTTATACCCTAAAATCCAGTCCTTTTTCTCCCTCCACACACTCTTACTGACACAGCAATCGGCTGATTAACTCCAACCACAGCCCTTCATGTTTCTCGGGAGGGAATAAAGGCAGGATTTGCTCTCACAGCCCAGTCCTGACCTGCCCAAAGCTGGCTCGGGCTGCAGGGCTGGCTCTGGCACGGCACAGGGACAGGGCACCATCTGACACACACAGCTGTGCCCAGCTGCAGCAAGGAGGAGCTTCAGCTCTGCTTTCTGGCTCCTCTCAGTGCCCACCGAACCAGCTGTGCAGACATTTGTTCATCCACACGAACAACAAGTAGCCGAGCAGTGGGAAGCAGCCATTGGAAAGCAGGAGAAGAAAAGCTTGGCTGGAAACTTTGCTGGCTGGCAGGGTTTTCTCCTGAGCCTGGAAAGCTGCAGCCCTGGACATGCCCGAGCACACAAATGCAGCACAGCTGGGTGGGGAGGCTCGACAGGCACAAATCAGCAGCTGGGTATTTCTTTTTTCCTGGGCAGTTTGGAGAGAAGGCTTGTGGCAACATCTCCATGTGATAATTGCGATGAAAGAGGCAAAAGGCACTTGGCACTGAAGCAGGATAAACTCAAATCCCTTAAAACAGGCAGCGTGGAGCTGCTGTCCCCTTGATTTTGTCATTTTGACATTGTCATGTAACGCGGATGTGACAAAGTGACAGCTGCAGAAAAAGGCAGAAGAGCCCTCACATGCAGCAATTTCCTGGTGAAAACACTGTGAATAATTGGTTAGGCAGAGCCAAAGGTTGAAGAGGCACATGTCTGTGGCCAGGGATGACCAAAGGGTGTCTCCAGAGCTCAGGAGAGCTGGGGATGTGGGCACTGGCCTGTGGAGGTGAGTGAGCCACGTGTCACCCAGCACTGGGGGTCAACCAGTCCACCTTCTGGCCCTACACAGGACACCCCAAAAATCCCACCATGGGCCTGACAGCACTGTCAAAATGGGTCTTGAGTTCAGCCTCACCCTGCTCTGACACAGCTGCCCCATGGCTGGTTCAGAGCAGGGCCCCAGCTGCCAGTGTCAGGGACAGTGTGACATGAGGTCACTCTCCTGTCTCAGAGTGAAAGAACAACTTACTTACAACCTACTTACAGGGGGGGAAATGCATTTCCTTTTCCATCTCCATGTCTAATGTCAGCCAGGTAGGGGATTCCAAACTACACAAGCAATAAAGAGGTAATTACATCCCCACTAATGTCTTCCACTGGTCTGGCAACACGTGTTGGCACGAGACCAGAAAGTTACAGCAGCAAGGTGATTAGGGACAGGTAACAGCTAAAAATATAGAGTGAGATTAATTAATAATTGATGGTGTAGGTAGAACACGGCTGAAAGTATAATTAATGCTGAACAAACTTGATATAACTCTGTCTTGTTAAAGGCTAATAAAATGTTTCAGTGCTCTTCAGGCTTTAAAACTCCCGGGATCAGCCCATGCACTAATGAGATCTGTGGGGCTCTGCTGGCCAGAGGAGATGCTGCTCTGTCACCTCAGGAAGCCAGGCTGGGGTATCCCTGACCACGTTTCACACACACACACTCATATCCTACATATCTGACCTGCTGGAGAGAGTCCAGAGGAGGCACCAGGATGACCAGAGGGCTGGAGCAGCTCTGCTGGGAGGAAAGGCTGGAAAATCGGGATTGTTCAGCCTGGAGAAGAGAAGGCTTTAGGGTGACTTAATTGTGGCCTTTCGGTGTCTGAAGGGAACTAAAAGAAAGATGGAGAGAGACTATTTCCAAGGGCCTGGAGTGACAGAACACAGGGAATGGCTTCCCACTGCCAGAGGGCAAGGTGAGATGGGATATTGGGAAGAAATCCTTCCCTGGGAGGGTGGGCAGGCCCTGGCACAGGTTGGGCAGAGAAGCTGTGGCTGCCCCAGCCCTGGGAGTGTCCAAGGCCAGGCTGGAGCACCCTGGTTTAGTGTGGTGTCCCTGCCGTGGCAGGAGTGGAATGGGATGAGCTTTAAGGCTCCTTTACTATCCAAGCCAGGCCATTCTCTGATGCCCTTAGTTCTCAGACTCTGGATTTATCCAGATAGTGCTCTGCAAAGCTTATGAGCTGCTACATGCTGTGGAAAAACATATACTTAAGTTATGTTCCTCCCTCCCTACAGCTGGAGTTGCTGGGGAGTGATTGGAGTTGGCCAAAAGCAGCCACTGGAATGAGAGAATGCAAGCCCTGAATCCTCACATGAGCAGTAGAACTCGGTGTCTGTAAGTGCTGAGCAGTCAGAGCCTGTTCACAGCTGCTGGAGCAGGATTTGCAAAGCTCACAAGAACTGATGGGCAGAAAAACACTGCATTTGTCTGTGCACTTTCCAGTGCCAGGATTTCCCTTATCCCCATGACACATCCAGGGCTGGTAATGCTGGTAACATCCTCAGCTGCAACAAATGCTACCTGAAGAGCAGCAAAAGCTGAGTCCCAAGAATCAGAATCATCCCATTTAGATCAAAGAGCCTGAGCTGTTCTCCATGGATCACAAAACGGAAGAAAAAAGACCATCTATGACTAACATCCAATCTATGCAGTATTTATTCAGCTACTAGACAAGGATTAAAGCATTCAAGTGTTGCCATGATCAAGCAAATAGCTGTGAAATATTCACACTTCCATGTCCTACACTGGTGCAGTGCACAGGGACTGCTGGTGGAGGAGGTGACACGGGAGAAGCCTGAGCAGAGAGAACCAGGTCACCCCCTCACCCCCGAGACAAGGAGCCTTCCCCTCCTGGCATTCATTCTGTGACTGGCTGATTGTCTGGGCCTGCCCAGGCTCTGCCTCTGCCAGGATCATCCCCTGCCTCCAAATGTGGTTGAAAACAATTCCAGATCCCAAGTCTGGGCTTTTAGGAAGCTTCAGTGAGAGAGCCTGACAGGACTATAGAAAGGTTTCAGAAAATGAAACCAAGTTCACAGGATCTCAATCACACTCTGAGGCACAGGGTGGGATTGTCGGGGTGTGCAGGGCCTGGAGTTGGACTCCATGATCCTGGAGGGTCCCTTCCAAGTGAGGACATTCCGTGATTTGATGATTCACAGCTGTGCCTAAAGCTGGGGGTCAGGAACGCTCCATCAGTTAGTGCTGCAGCCCAAAACACTGGCACACAGCACTCCTTAAGTCCTCCCACTGATTTTGCTCTGCCCTTGAAGGGGCCCAATAACAACCTCAGCGTGAGGATTAATTGAGTATTAGTTACAAAGTGCTTTGAACATGAAAACCTTGAGCTTCTGTGCCTCTGTTTACACATCTGTTAAGTCACCACCATAATACCGACCCTGGAGGGTTGACAGGAAGCTTATTTATTTTTTGTTTGCAAAGCACTTGATGATTGTGGATGAGAAAGGCTGCAGAAACATCGAGGGTTGTTGTTATTAGGCAGACACACACTAGAAACTTCTTGGCCAGCCGTAGATTCCAGGAAGAGAGTGGGAACAAATGAAGGGCCAGCCCTCAGCCCAAGGCCAGCTTCTTTGTTTTAGCAGTGAAGAAGGAAGGAGTGATGAACCAGGCATGTTCCAACCCCAGTGCCAGGGATTCTTTTCTCTTTAAAGAAGGATTCTCTTATCCTTGGAGAAGGATTCCAGCCAGTGATGGCTGGGCATGGAATGGGTTACCTGGATGGCATGCGATGGGCTACACGTACCACCCGAGCACCAAGGCTGGTTAAACCAGCACCCACATGTGTGTCATGGAGAACTCCTACCAAAACAGCAAAAAAAGCATTTTTAAACAACATTTGTGGCCATTTTCTGGCTTATTTCCTGCAGCATGTGAACCACAAGGCTTTATTTGGGTCTAATGGATGTTCCAAGGTGGGGCTCTGCCAGGTGCCTTCAAGCTCCCGAGGCAATCAGTGATGAGGGGAACAGCAGGAGGGCAAGGGCTGCCTCTTGTTCTTCCTCTGAAGTGAAAATGCATCTTCTTTCTGGAGGCATCTCACCCCACCAGACTCTCCTGTGCTCAGCATAACGAGCGCATCGCTCTTTGCAGGTAGTTTTTGAAGCAGCTAATTATGCTGTGCTGTGGGGAGCTGCTGCACATCCCTCATGGTCGGGGCGATCCAAGAGAGTTTAACCAGGAATAATGGGACAAAACTGTGCCCAGAATATATTAAGCTGAGCATCAGGCAGAACCTCCAGCAGCGAGGCACATGCATTAGGTGGTGCCTGAGGAGAAACAGGAAAGGGATCACTTTACACCGGGCAGCAGAAAGGGAAAAATCTCCCATGGGTGCAGTGGCTGTTATTAATCCTCTATTGGGGCAAATCTTTCCCTGAAGAAAGAGAAAACTGAGAGAATTAAGACCACCTTCTTTACACAATTGAAAATGTGCATGCAGAGCACTGAGGTGGCTGCAAAAGGCAAAGCAATCATGAAATGACAGCTTGGGATGGCAGAGCTTTAACCAGGCTTGGACAGGGAAGACAATAAACAGTTCATGTGTTAACTGAGCAAGGGCAGAGGATCAAGGAGTAGCTTTTGCCTCATCTCACTCTAAAATCCCCAGAGGCAGAGGAGGAGCAAGCACATGGAAGTTCTCTGAACTCCAGAGAGGAGGAACCTCCCTGTGAGGTCACGGGGCTCCTTTTCCCAGTATTGGAAGGTCTGGCAACCCAAGGCTTGGAAAAGGCTCTAGAAGATCCTCACTTAAATCAAGAGAAAGTGAAGCACACTGGTTTTCAAGTTATAACATGAGAAGGTATCAAAGTATGCAAAGGGATTCAGGAGTTTGTGTGCAGGTTTGGTGCTTACCCCTCTCTCCCAGGGCAGAACAAGCACAGGGAGAAAAGGACATTTATCTGCCTGGTGCCATCTCTCTCCCATTCTCCAGATTATGTGTAGAAAGAAGAAATCCTTTTTATCCTGAACTTCCTCTCCCCTCCCTGCATTTCATAGCACATCTTTTTACTCCTGGCTAAACACACAAAAGTGTCAGGAACACATCAGCGTTTTAACTGCTCATAAACAGCAGAAAATGTATTCTAACATCGCTGCTCTTTTTGCTTCCCTGCACTAATACTCTGACAGCCTCTTTTACAACCTCTTAACACCAACCAGGCTCAGACAGCTGACCTGGGCTTGTTTTCTGCGGGTCCTTCTGATCTGTACTTGAATGCAAATGTATTTCAAGTCAGCCCTTCAAGTCTCAAAATACTGCAGTTCTCCAGGGGAGCCAACCAGATGCACTCCGATGGATTTTAGGATGAGATTCCAGCAGGGCTGGGTCTAATCAGCAAATCAGGACTTTGCTTCCTAAGGCTTTTTGTTTGTCTGTTTGTTTAAGAGGTAAGACTGAGCAGCCCATTTGAATAACTCAGGATTAGGAAGGATAAACCTGACCAGCACATTTTAACAATCTCAGAGCCAGAACCCGGCATGAAAACCTCAGTTGCTTCCTTTTGAGCCAAGCTAAACACGCAGGAGCACAGACTGAGCTCTGGGCGTTTGGCCACTGTCCCAAATCAGGGTGACAACATTCCTTAAGAAACAACCACAGCAGGAATAAAAATACAGCCCCACACGGAATCCCAGGACTTTGCAAGCCACAGCCACCTGGATCATGTGAGCCTCGCCTGTCACTCCCCAGCCCAGGAGGACGAAGGCTGTGAGGCTGTAAGTGAACACCAGAGGTTATTTTCATGTTCTCTGTGTTCCAGGCTTTGCCTGAGGCACCCAGAGATTGTCTGCAAAGCTGTCTGCAGTCCCTTGGTGTTTGTTAGCAGCTGTCAGGCCCAGCCAGTGGCAGTGTAATGAAGAGTGCAAGAATGAATTTAAAGAACCCACCGAAACCAGCTGGCTGGAAGGTTCCCAGCAGAGCTCACCCCACACAACTGCAGGCTCTGGGCTTCGAATCCTCCTCCTGCAGGGCTGTGGAGGACGAGAGTCACATCCAGTTCCTCACCTGCAGCAGCCCCCAGATTTGCAAGAAGGTAGAAGTGTCGATTTTTGGCACAGGGAGGAGCACATGCAGGTGCCTGCCCTCAACTCTGGTCCCAGCTGGACTCAGCAGGGACGGGGCCCCTCTAGACCAACAACTGCTGCAAGAGCAACGTGACTTAACAGAGAAATAGGAGGAAAATCAGCCACGACGTGGTTTGTTCTTCCCCTGTTTGACCACCCCACTCTCTGGGGGTGTTTCTGCTCACAGAGCCCTCAAAGGGACAACACAACAGTAAACTGATAATCAGTCTTGCATCACTTGCAGCGATATTTTGGTGGCCAAAATCCCACCCACAGGCTCGTGCTGTGTGTTCTGCCAGCTGATCCCAACCTTCCCAAGCACCTTTCCCAAAGGAATCTGGCCCAGGTCCCCCAGGCAGGGCACAGCCCCCAACCCTGAGCTCTCCTTCCCCACGAGCCTCTAAGTGCATTTACAAGATACCCCTGTGGATAAACCTCCTTGGACAGGATCATAAATTCTGCCTAAATAAAAATTAATGATACTAATAACGAAGAGAACCCACAAATCCTCAGAGCAAGCGGCGAGGATTTTGGGAGACAAATGACTCTATTTCTGAGGCTCTGGGAGAAGCCCTGAACCATGGCCAGAGTGAGCACAGGGCAGAGCTGCTCCCTGCAGCCCAGCAGTGGGGCCACTTGGCCTCCCCAGAGGACCTGACCCCTTTTTGAGACTCCCAAAAAAGCCCTTAATGGCTGTGCATGGTCTGTGCTGGTCCCTGAGTTGTTATAAATAATAATCATCACCTTATCACAGACAAGGCAGCCAAGGTTATGTGATTTGCTTCGTGTTGGACAATCCACAGGAAGAGAAAAGGGGGGAAAAAATCCCAAAACACAACAAAACCAAAATCAGAATTCAAATCTACTCTGCAAAGCAGATTATCCCAATCTACCCCCTCAAGTCTCCCCATGGAGGGACCAGGACCATGAAACAGCAACAACTTCCATCCCAAGCACACATCTGGCTGCAGCTGCATCCCTGCCCGTGGCAGGGGTAGGAATGAGATGATCTTTAAAGTCCTTTCCAACCCAAACCCTTCCACAATTCCATGATCTCCATCATGGAATGCACTGCAGCTCCAAAAGTTTCTGTGAAATGGGGGAAGGCAGAGGAAAGGAGAGCAGGAGACATCCCCATCCCTTTCTCCTCACTGCCCTTCCTCTGAACGAGCTCACTGGAGTGACACACGTGACAAAAAAGCAATTACCACCATTACAAGTAAAATCTCCCCCATCTGCAATGTCCTAGGAAGTTAATACATCAAGGGCCTCACCTGCCTGCTTGAAATATTCCAAGGAAATGGGGCTGTGCATGCAACCTCCCTGGCTCTGCTCCCTTGTGCCCAGAATTATGCAAAGTGGCCTTTTGCAGATAGAGATATCTGCCACTTCTGGCTCCTCTGTGAAGGGAGCTCTGAGTGTGCAGGGAGTGACAGCCAGGCTGAGGGACAGTGATTGGCACAGTAATTGAAGCCCTGTCCCTTCGGTGATGGAGGGATCACCAAGCACCTGTATCATCCTGAAGGTCTCTGCTGTCCAATCTGCCCTCTCTTGCTCTTCAGTGCCCAAAGAACTCAGATGTGAAGACAAGTGAAAAGCAAAACCCTAAAGGCTCCTCACCCAGCACGGCAGGCCCGGGCAGGGCTGTAAACACATCACTGAATCATCACAGGGTGGTTTGTGAGGGACCTTAAACCCCACCCAGTGCCACCCCCTGCCATGGGCAGGGACACTTTCCACTAGCCCAGGTTGCTCCAACCTGGCCTTGGACACTCCCAGGGCTGGGGCAGCCACAGCTTCTCTGGGCACATATGTATGTTCAGTAGATCTCTCTGAAAATAATCTGTGGAATATGTGTTTGTACAACTAAACCACCAGAGCTGTGTGTCCCCACAACCCCTGAACGGATGAATCTGGCACTGGCTCAAAGAGGAGGCTCTGGGAGAGACAACCCTTGAGGTCTCTGAGTTTGAGGATGCCCCAAGTCTCTCTCACCCCAAACCACACTCATTTGAGGAGCCCCCAGGCTCTCGCTGGGTGTTGTGGTGGATGCAGAGGCACCGTGAGGTGTTTGAGCAGCAGCAGGAGCCAAGGGCCACATCCTGGAGGAGTTTCAAAGCCTCTCTCTGTCTGCCCCTGCCCAGGGGAGGCTTCAGGACTGAGGGGTTCGGCTACACTATTAAAAATACAAATGAAAATAACCCCTGAGCTCATCCTTTTGCAGCCCAGCAAATCTGTCCCCAGGGATGGGCTGCAGGCGTTGGGAGGGGGGGGACCAGCACTCTCCCTTCTGTTATAAAAATAACAAAAAGTGATGAATGACCCTCAGAGCTCAGGATGGGAAGCAGCAGCTTTTTCCAGCCCGAGATAAATTGCTGCTGTCACCGCAGGTAGAACAGTGATTTACCCACAATATACCCGGGCCAGCTCCTCGGCGACCCGGCTTTGCCAGCCCCGCTTATCTCATCTCCAAAGATTTTGTCTTGCTTAAAAATCAGAGTGAGAGCAACTGGGGAACACGAGGCGAGGATGGCCAGGGCTGGCAGGAGATGCCACAGCACCTCGAGCTTGCGGGAAGAGCAAATGCAAGAGCTCAGCAAGGAACCCGCTGGCAGCGATGCCAAGTGTCCCCATCAGCACTCCCACCGAACCCATTCCCGCCTCCACGGATTCCCAAGCGCCATCTATTGGCACTTCTTCCCATTAACTTTGTCGAACCCGAACGCGGACAAGAAACATTCTCTTTACAGGCAGTAAGTAGAAAGCTGTGACTCAGATGGAGAAGCCAAAAGCACACAGGAGACAAGCCCAGCGCTCAGCAAAGGCCTGGCTGCGTTTTCATTCCTGATTTTATGTGGAACACCCCTTATCTGCCAGGCAGCTCACCCCCAGTTAATAGATTCATTTATTCAGGACGGGGAATTGATAGATTTGGTTTGATTTTCGTTTCATAAGCCTCCCTTCCCCGAGCTACATCTCTCTTTTCATTAATGTGCTGATGGAGGAATAAACTTTTAACTCCGAGGATCAGCCCTGTCAAACTGAATCTCCTGTGCCCCCTGGGAAGGGAAGGGAAGGGAGCTGGGCTGGAAGGGGCTCCCAGCCAAGGAAGGAGGTTGAATCCCATTCCCTCAGTTCTGCAGCCACATCTTCCATGGGAGTTTGAGCCGCCCCTCTGCAGTGCCGAACAGAGCCCGCTGCAAACCCCTCCTGGGAACAGGGCTGTGTCCTCAGGGAGTGAGGGGACAGGCACGCATGGACTGGGGGAAAGGGAGGGGAAAATAAGACATGCAGACAAATATATCTATGGAGAAGGAAAGCCTGGGTTTGTGGGAAGAGAAATGGCAAGAAAATTCACCTGAAGAAGTGAAAGTTTCTCTTTAATGACAAGAGATTCACCTGGACCTCTCGGTCTGCCCTCAGCATTTGGCCTTTCTCCCCACACCTTTGGGCTTGGGTGAGCTTTCCTTGGGGCTTAGATACGTGATCCACAAAAAGCAGAGTCTATATTCTTCCACTTTGCATAAAAGATGGAGTTTTCCCATTTTTATACAAGCACACAGCCCCCTGCTCATGCAACATTCATTCAGCTTCCCTTCCAAAGTGGTTTTCTTTGCATACCCATGCACAGATCTGTGTTGAGTTTGTGTGTTACAGACACACAAAACGCAGGAACATTTGGTTTCTAGATTTTTCCTACCCCAAACACATTCTGCAGATGAGGCACAAACATACAGCTGATCTATTCACCACATGAAATCCTTCTTATCCCCTCCTCTATCCATCTTCTCCCACGACTCACCATGAAAGTGAAAGATCACAGCAAAGCCCCCCCCTCAGCTCACATCCCTTATTCCACTTATTTTTGTTCCTCTTCACCAACTTTAAGGCTGGATGATGAACATGGAGCAGCCCAGCTCTGATCAATAGGGTCTGACAAGAAAGTAACCAGCCCTTTTTCACTCTTCAGTTGAACTTTGGGCCTTCCCACGGCTGTGCTATAAAGGGAAGGGATTCAAACCCCTCTCCTGGAGGATTCAGGCTGGAGAGCATCTGACATTGTAGTCTTGCTAATGAGAGCAGCGCTGGGTTTATCCACACAAATAAAAATCCCTCGAGAGTTTGGAGTTCAGTTGTGAGTCACAGCCATAAATCCAGGCAACTGAGACAAGGCTGAACCAAATTACTGGGAAAATGATCGTAATTCTTGAGCTGGAAACTGTTCCTGCACAGGAGTTGTGAGACCCAAGGGGAGAGGACAACAGAACCCCCCAGACCCTCAGGGGAGGATGGAAGGATGAGCATGGGATGAAATCAATTTTCTTCTCAAGACAAATCCTTCTTAGCAGAGTGAAATGCGTGACAGTGAAGGTGTTAATTCCTCTGTAAATAGGGTGTGAAGTGCCACAACATCAGATGGGATTTCTACTCACTTTGCTAATTATGTTCTCCGCTGATTTGCTCTTTGTGTCACCTTTCCCTCTGCAGCTCGAGGACAGGGCTCTGCTTCACAAAGCAACACACGCTTTTCAGTCTGCAGTGGAAAATTTACCCGAGATTTTATTGTCAGAAGGGAGGAAAAAAAATATAACATATGTTCTATCGCCATTACTATAAGTAGTTATTTTTCATGGTCCTAAACTATAACTCCTGCTTGGGCTTATAGGGATGGACAAAGAGCAGGAAGCAGAGAGGGAGTTTACGGTACCACCCTCAGTGTGTGGAGCAAGCTGATGTTTTACTGACAGTAAACACTTTCAGCATTCCCACCAAATTTCTTTGGTGTAAACTGGGCATCTTTGCTGGCCCTGTTTGACGTCCCTGCAGTGGGCTCAGGTACCAGGGTGTGGCCAAACAGGGTCACTGCAGAGTGTGGGGGTCTGGGAGGTGATTACCAAGCACTGGTGGGTGACCCCAAAAGTCTCAGCTAATAACCCAAATTGCCACTCGTTTTCCGTGGAGAGGCTTTGGAAGCCCCACCAGGCTGTGCTGGTTTGATGCAGTACCTGGAGAGGCCAATTTGGAGTCCAACTGGATCTGAGCACTGTCACAAGGGCAGGTAGTGACAGGACAAGGGGGAATGGCCTTGAGCTGGAGGAGAGAAGGGTTTGGTGGGATACTGGGGAGAATTCCTTCCCTGGGAGGGTGGGCAGGCCCTGGCACAGGTTGGGCAGAGAAGCTGTGGCTGCCCCAGCCCTGGGAGTGTCCAAGGCCAGGTTGGACAGGGCTTGGAACAACCTGGGCTGGTGGGAGGTGTCCCTGCCCACGGCAGGGGTGGGATGGGATGATCTTTAAGGTCCCTTCCCACCCAAACCATTCCCTGATGCCATGACTGCAGTGTGATGGAGTTGCTTCCATGAGGGAGCAGTAGGCAGGAATAAATTCCTTCATCTGCCACCCCCCCTCCTCCCCCTGAGCCAGACCGTGGCCTCAGCAATCCCAGCAACCAAGAGGGATGTGATGATCCTCCCTCAGCCTCTCCTGGCACATTTCCCATCTCCTCCTCAGTCACCACAACGAGCCTTGTCTGGAACTTTCCAAACAGAGCAGCACTCCTGACCTTCCCAGGCTCTTCCAGGGGTTCTGAGGCAAGGGAGTAAATCTGCTCATGTAGAGGAGTCTCTGCTCACCACAGCTCAGAGGTGACATCCCCCAGACTAACGTCTGCTCAGACAAGAGCAGTCTCAGGAAATCATCTGAGCTTGACAGAAGTTCTGCAGCCCCACAGAGTCCATTACAGTCCTTGGTCAGTCCTTCTAGTCATTAATTACCCTCAGAAGCAAAAATATGTACCTTCTTGGTTTCAATTTCTCTCAGCTGAGCTCCTCACCCCAGACTAACTCTTGTCTTATCCCAGGAAAGTAGAAAGAAAATTAGCTTTACTGACTTACAGCAGGTTACTCTTCATTTATTCCAGGTATACACAAAGAGAATCAGCCCCTCTGGAGTTACTGCTGATTTACAATAGGTAAGTAGGTACACAATTACTTGTGGTGATTTACAACCGAGTTACCTGTTATTTATTCCAGGTATTTAAGGGTATATCCACATGGGGGCCCTAAGGAAAATTAAACCAAATTAATTTTAAAGTAGATTAGTTAAACTGTGTGAGACCATGACACAAACCCTCCTCTTCTGAATTAAAGAGGCCTTAATGCATTTTAGTTCATCTTAACTCCTTCCCCAGTGAGCAGCAGCTCAGCCCAAGTGGTGCTACCAGGGAGTTACTGTGACCAAGAGGAGGAAAACAGCCCAGCTCGGTGGCACTTGGGAATTGCAGGGGCTGAGTAGGAGGAGAAACATCCCTGCTCCCTGGGGGAGTGATTTTTACTGTTTTACACCAGAAGAAGAAAGCAAATTCCAGGGATCTTGGTGGTGCAACAGCCCTGACTTGCACAAGAGAGTCCAGACACTTCAAGCAGGATCACAGAATTAATCCCAGTCTTTATTAACTCCTCCCAGCTCCATCCCTTGCCCCTTGCCAGCCCATCTGCTCCCAGGTGGCTGTTCTACAGGAGGGTTGGATGGGGCTATTACAAGGCAAGTGAAATATCTTTGTTTCTCCTTCACTTCCTCTGCTTTTCTCTCCTATCCCACCTTTTCCCTGACCTTTTCCTCCCGCTGCTCTCCCAAGCATGGCCACCGACTCAGCCAGCAGTGGGAAGAGTTTTCAGGCACAAATACCTGCAGTTCCCATCTGAGGGCCCAGCCTGCTGAGATGGCAGAGGGAGGGACACAGGACTGCACACAAACCCTCCCCAGTAAAACCAGTTAGGGCCAAACTGGGAAGGAACCTTTCCCAGAAGAAGGAACACAAGCTTTTAAGATTTATGTACTTCTCTCTCAGTCACCAGGCTGGACTTTGAGGTTTGTCATCTGTAAACAGCCTTCTCATGGCCTTTTCTTCCCTTGCTTTAATGAACAGTCACCTCCTGGACAAAGGGAAAAGGTTTCCTGCAGTAATTATGTTTGCAGGCACGTAACCAGTGCACCAAACTGGGCTGCACTGGGGCTACTGGTCACGGCCTGGGGGGTGCCACAAGAAAAGCCAGCAGAGCTGGTCACTCCTGGCTTTATGGCTTGTGGATCCCACAGACCCCCTCAGAATGTTCAACCATTTCAAAGCTACACATTCCAAATGCTGGGATATTAATTAAGATTTCCTTTTGTGTGCCAAGGCAGAAATCCAGGGGGGAGCCTGGCAGGTCTGACGAGGGGACTGATGTGCCAAAGCAAGGGCAGCATCCACCTGTTTGAGTCAGACTCCAGTGGGGTTCAAACTCACACTGCCCACCTGGGACAACACTCATTAAAAAAATGAGGTTTAAAGGCTGCAGGAGGGTTTTGGTGGGTTTTTGTTCCCAATTACAACAACCTACAAGTGTACATTACTCACAAAGTCAGGTAAAGCCAAGCCCTCAGGCGTGTGTGGTCCTGAGGACACAGCAGTGTGGCCACACTGCAGATCAAACCCAAACAAGGCATTTTCCAACTCAAACACACTATGCCAAGTTTGAGCATGTTAATTTTTTTTTGCTCTCAGTTCCTGGTGCAATGTTATTTTCTGAGACAGCCTTCAGAAGAGCAGAACAAAAATTCTGCTTCCCATCCTCAGGGCCTTTGAAGAAAGTCTTGGAAATGTGACTCTGGTGTCAGTGTTCAAAATCCAGAGGGTAAGAGGAGAGGGCACAGCTGGAGGGAGGCTGATCTGCCCCATCCCTGGGAGTGTCCAAGGCCAGGTTGGATGGGGCTTGGAGCAACCTGGGCTGGTGGGAGGTGTCCCTGCCCCATGGATGGGCTTTAAGGTCCCTTCCAACCTAAGTGATTCTAAGTGGACTAAAGGAATGTGTCAGTGTTGCAAAGACCATGAAGAAAAAAATAAGGGAAAAATTTACAAAACTTGGATCTTGTGGTACTGCTGGCCAGGGGTGAGTTTCACCTTCAGTGAGTTACAGCACAGCTGAGCTGAGCTTTTTTTTATTATTATTATTTAATATACAACCTAATTGCAGTGGAACTGCAGTGGAGCCCAGCAGAAACAGAGCAGCCTGGCAGTATCTCTCCACATTAGCTGCTGGGTTATGGAGCAGGGGAGATGTTTATTGCCCCATACATTCCTGGGATAATCACTTAACTGACTCATCCCATGCTCTGAACTTCTCAGATAATGGGCTGAAGCGTCACTGATGAGCCCAGATGTACCTTGTGAGCAGCTTTGAGACAGAGACAAGGAGTACACGGAGTCCTGCAGCCTTCTCCATCCAGAGGAGGAGGAATAACAACTCCTTCAAGAGAAAGAACGCAAGGTTTGATTTTCTCAAAGACACAAATGAGATTGGCAAGGCCCAATTCCTGCTGGATTTTAATGAGACTTAAGCACTTAAGCTGCCTAGGAAATCCCTGCTGACAATAAACTGCACCGTGGGTTCCACATGTACCCAGTGCCTTGGATGTTTGGGAACCAGAACAAGCAGCAGCTGCTCTGGCTCAGGAAATACTCTTTTCTCTCCCATCACACTGTGCAGGCACCCAAAGATCCTGTGCACTTGCTGAGTGCAGCAGAAAGTTCCTCAGATCCCACCAGAACTCCTGGATGTGTTTCTGCTCTAGTCCCAGCTCACCTGGGTGAACCATTTTCACCACTCTAAGCAGTTTTTCCATGAGGAGAAACAGTCCAGGCTCTGGAATCACAATTCTACACCACAGCCCTGACTGCTGTTGGTGGCTGCAGATCCTTCCCCTCCTCCAGGATGCCTGTTCCACATTCCCTGGTTCTGGAAGCCAATGTTCCCACTGCCATGCTGTGGGTGAAGCTCATCCTTGTCTCACCTGCTCACAGAAAGGCTCAGGGTTTCCAAGGCATCCAAAACCTGTTCCTGATGGGGCAGATCCACAATGGGCAGGTGCCCCTTGGACTCCCACTTGTCCCAAGCAACATATCATGGAATCACTGAGGCTGGAAAAGCCCTCCAAGCCCATCGAGTCCCCACCTTGTCACCCAGCCCAGAGCACTCAAACACCACCACGTGATGCAGGGGCTGCTCTAAGATGGTCTGTCCAAGCAGAAAACTGGCCCCTGAGGGCTCAGTCCCAAAGCTGGGACACCCTCCCGTGCTGTGTGAGCCTCCCAAATGAGGCTCCTATTCAGGGAAACTGGTCTTTATTTCCATTTCCTTCCTAGGGGAGGGAAGGCAGCCAGAACTGAGGCAAACAAGGATGTGTTTTCCCCCGAGTTTGCTGCAGGAACAAGCTCAGTGAGAGGCCACGAGTGCTGCTGTTCCACCTGGCAGCTCTACCTGCCCCCAGGGCTGTCCCCCAGCCCCTTCACTGCCTTGGCAAACCTGGAGGCTCTTCAATGAAGAGAGCTCTGCTCTGCCACCAGCACTGTTTATTTTCTCCCGAAGCTGAGTGATAAATCAGCCTGACACATCCCAGCCCCCACGAAGGCTCCTCAGCCGTCCCCAGGTTTTGTCTGCGCCGCTCGGTACATTCTCAACATTTAACTTCTATTTGCAGCAGTGACTTGAGCACGGGGAGATTGATGAGGGTGACAACACCAACATCTCCCACCCTCTCCCCAGTCACACAGAGCCAGCAGATCCATCCTGTCTGTGCTGATCCAGCCCTCACCAGAAGTACAGACGATGCAAAAAAAATGTGTATTTTAACTTTAAAATTAAAATTTTCAGGGAATTTGGGTGACATTCCCAGCAAGGAAACTACTCTGACTGGTGCCAGAGAGGAATCCAGACCACTAAACCACAGCCTCCAGTTCCTACTTTGGACAAGAGCTATGAGGGAACCACTTATATTCCATAAAGACAAAAGCAGAGAGCACACCAGAACACAAAGACTGTCTGAGCTTTGTACCCTGCAAACCCCCTGCATTCCAGCTAAAAATGTTTATACATTTCATTTCTGGTTGAATTTTCCTCCTTTAGAACATGGGAGATGACCTTAAGTTAAACCAGCCAGCTGAATTTAAGCCACCCTAAATGCACCCCAAGAACACAAAGAAACCAACTCCCGCTTCAGATATATTTTTGATGCAACTACAACAACCAAAGAGTTGTTTTATCACCATCCCTTGCTCAGCCATCCCCAGTCCTCAGACTTCCTTTAACAGACATTTATGCACATTTTAAAATCTGGGCTAGGCACAAGGTTGGAAGTGTGTCCTAATATGGGTGGTACCACGTCTGTGGTTCCAGCTGTGAGCCTAAAAAGTACATATTTTCCCAGGGAATCAGCAGCTGAGTTTGCACAATCCTTTAATCCCTGGGTGGAAGATCCCCATTATCTGCCCAGGACAAGACACATTATTAACGGATTACGTTTGCAGCAGGTAAAGGTCACTTTTAATGCTTTTAATGATTTAAAAATGGATTTTCCTCTCAGATTTACTATTTTCCAAACAGCTTGGCTGTGAAAACCCTACACAGTCAGTGATAGGCATTAAAAGGTAGAGATTCCACTTGTTCAGTTCCCCATAGCAGAGCCCAGAAAGGATGGATTGCAATGTCTGGTGGCCCAGTGGTGATTTAGGAGCCAGTCTGGGCAGAAAGTACAGGCCAGATTTTCCAGGAACCTCCAAAATTAAAAACTTACCTTTAAAGAGCAAGTTTATGCACATTTGCTGGCCTGTGAGCAAGTAACAACTGGCTGTGGCTGGACAAATACCACCTTTGGCTGCACAAATATCACAGGGCATGCTTTATTTGGTCTTTTCAACATGAATTTGGTTGTAAAGTACCAACATCTCCCAGCTCAGCCTGGTGAGTCTGGGCCATGATATTTGTTCATGCTGGGCTTATGAGGTGGTTCTAAATAAAAGGAGGAGAGAGAGAATTCACAGCTTTATTATCCCGCTCCCCCAACTCCACTTGTTCTTTCAAGTGTCCCCGGTCCTTTTTGCTGCACGGTGGAGCATCCCCTGCCTCTCCAGCGGGACAGCAGGATGATCCTCGCTGCTGCTGAAGGACCTTTCTGCTCCCCAGTAACACTGAGAGGCCTCAGATGTGCAGCCAGACCGACCCAGCTCACGGTGACAAGGAACAACCACTTGTTTAGAGTGATAACACCGAGCTCTGTTTGCCTCCTGTCACACCCACGCAGCAAAAAGACCTCAGCAGGGACTTTATGCCTTCGAAGATCAAGCAAATCCCACTTCCCAAAGAGCCTAAGCTTGATAGGCCATCAGAGGCAGTCGTGGCACACACACCTCAAAGCCCTGCCAGAAAATCCCTCCTGTGCTGACCCCTCAGCTGAGGGCAGAGCAAGCTCAGCTTTCCAGGAAGCCCAGGCTGGGAAATACTGCTCATCCATATGGCTGCACACACAGACTCCCGTGCACCACGAGTCCTTGGCATTTTAGGAAGTCTCACTAATGCAAAACACTGAGAAAAAACCCAGGGAAGCAACTGGTGTCTCCATTAAACTGGAAACAAGGGTCAGCTCCTCGTGGGACAGACAGTGCCACCTCCTCCCACGGATCCACCCTCTGTGTTCCCACAGGGGGGTGACAGTCCTTGCTATTCCATGAGCTCCCATCTGCCCTTGAGAAGCAGCTTCTTTGCCTTTGGCCAGAATCCAGTCCCCATGGAAAGCCAGAATAATCCACTGGAAGGGGTGGGAACACTGAGGAGGTGATGGCAGCACCTGGCCTGACCCCCCAGCAGACCCTCAGGGGTTTTATCCCAGCAAAGGCATCACCTCCTTCTCTGATCATTCCCTCTGCACAAGGGCAGCATCCTGGGATGTGTTACAGGAGCAGTTGGAGGATTTTCACTCCAGAGCAAATCCAGGCTGCCCAGGGGCAACTTGGTCCCCCTGGAGCCTTCTCTTCTCCAGGCTGAACAATCCCAACTCTCCCAGCAGAGCTGCTCCATTGCTTTAATCATCTTCTTGCCCCCTCTAGACTCTCTCCAGCAGCTCCACATCCCTCTGCTGTTGTTCCCAGGGCTGGGGCAGCTCTGCAGGGGGGTCTCACCTGAGGGGGCACAGGGGCACAATCCCCTCCTCACCTGCTGCCCACGCTGTGGGACCAGCCCAGGGCATGGGGGGTTCTGGGCTGGGGCATGTCCAGCCTCATCCACCAACACCCCCAAGTCCTTCTCCCAGGGCTGCTCTCGGTCTGTCCATCTCAGCGTGTGCTTAACACAACCACTGCACCACCAATAAACTCCAGCCATTAATTCCAAATCCTCCCTAACAGCTTTGATAAGTGCTTTGGGATAAGGGACCTTCCAAACACCACACCGTTCACTTCTCATTTTCTGTTACTCATAACAATTACTGGTATTGGATGGAGCTGTGTGGTTTTTAAGTCAAAAATGTTTTAAAGTGAGTAAACCCTTCCACTTGTAATTTTTCAAACAGTACATGAAAATATCATAATGCATCAAGTCTGCACAACTGTTCTCTGGACTATTATGCACTTTACCCCTGAGATGAGGCATATTTAAACAAAAAGAGCTTTTACAAATAAAATCATTTTGCATCTTCTTGCTCTCCTGGTGCTTCACAAACTCAAGTAACTTCCTGTAATAGTCCTTTGATTGCCAAGTAAATGAAGAACAGCCTTTAATGACCACCAGGCACGGAAGCACCGGGAGTGTCTGGTAAGTGCAGCACAGCCAGACAGGAAAATATCCCTCCAAGTCCTTCACTGCCACTTGGTGACCTCCACCTGCCCCAGGGGAGTCACATATTCCAAAGTGCTCCCAGCAGTCCTTCCCCCATCCCACAGAACGGGAATTAAAGTGGGATTCGAGCCCACCCATCCCAGAGAGGCGGACACAGCACAAAGGGAAGTTTTCCAAAGTGCTCCCCTGGGCTGGGAGAGCAGCCTTAAAGAGATTTTCCTGACCCAGGGAGAGGGAACAAATGCATATTTGCAGGTTGCAGAGCCAAAGAGCCAGCCCTAAACACCATCTATAACAAACCCTGCCAAGCAACACTCCAAGCCCAGCAGCTCCTGCAGCCAAGATGTGCTGGCTGAGCCCCCCAGGTCATCCCCAGGCCCGTCTGAATTGGCTTCAACAACCCTCTTGATAGACAAGAGCAGGAGAAGGAAAAGCACAAAGTGCCCCACAGTTTGGCCCAAACCAGCAGCGAGCCACAGGCTCGTTATGCAAAAGGCAAGCAGAGAAAAAATTAAGTCAGGAGGGGAAAGAAAATTGGTTTTGTTTGTGCCAGCATCATTTAATAAAAGCAGATTTTGCCTGCCCTGCAGCAGGCATTGGGTTGCTGAGCTGGGTTTTGTCTCTTCCCTTGACCCCACTCTGCATTTTGCTTTGGACAAACGCTTCGGAAATAGCTCAGCCAGCAACTTTCAGCCATTATTATTAATCATAATTATATTATTAATATCAAATGTTATTATTAAGTTACATTTAACCACTCAGCTACCACCAGTCCTTTCAGAGCTGGGTCTGATCTACTCCCAATATTCTTTGAGGGGCTCAAAGAGAAGGGAGAAAATTCTCACTCAATTCCACGACAGGGAGAACAAACAGGGAGGAGCTGCCCCCTTATTCCCATGGCTGGGCATTCGCAGCTCCAGCACCAGCCCTGTGCTTGCCCTGCCTCCCTCTGAGCTCAGCCCAGGCTGCTGCACATTCCTGACCTTTGGGGGCAGACCCCCAACCCCACCCCATGCCCCCCATGTCCCCTCAGTGCCCCCCACATCCCCACAGACACATCCAAGGGCACCAATTGCACTGTGATCTCCAAACCCACCCAATTCCAGCCTCTTCCCTTTGATGTGCCAACACCAGGACACCTCCAGAAGGTGCAGGATGAGCTTCCTCTCCAGTCCTACAACACCGACACCCAACATCCTATTTTTACATTCCTTTCCCACTCGCAGAGGTGACTACTTATCAAAGCGACCCAGGGAGATGAAATAATTTTATCATCTGTCTTTTGAAGAGCTGATTTTTTTGATGCAGTTTTTTTTTTCCTCCCTCAAATATCTTGGAAGTTCCCGCAGACTGCAAAATATTCTGTTGTTTCTGTCAAGTTTTGGACAAACCTCTTGATTAACACCCCCCTCGAGC
>VXBX01005336.1:77963-126196 GCA_013400415.1 Scytalopus superciliaris
CCCCTTCTTTTATAGCATTTGCTGAAGGAAGGGCATGTTATCAGTACCAGGGATTGCACATGATGGAATCTGATTGATAGGCTGTAATAAATGATATTCTAATTCAACCCGTGGCTCTGATAAGGTAATCTGATATATCAGAAGTGCAAGAAAGAGGAAATCTCTGCAGAAAATGATTGTAGCTTTTGGCTGTATTGCTGTTTGCTTCCACACATCCAGCACAGGGACTGGGAACTGAGGTGCAAAGCTCTTCCATGCCCAGCATTCACACATCAGGCAGACATTCTGAGGGAGCTGAAGTGATATTTTGATAGATCCACCACCACTGATGTGAGAGTGGAGGCTGGAGGGGCTTCTAAGGCTTGGGGAGGGGTGGGGATGCTCTCCAGTCAGGGGGCCAAGGGATGGGGCTGTGCCAGGGTGACTCACTTTGGGGTGCAGCCCATGAAGGAGAGAACCCCAACCAACGTTTTCTGCCAAAAAGGAAAACTGAAAACAAATGTAGAACTGAATATCCACCAGTTCTGTTTCTCCAGGACATTTCTTGGGTGAATCTCAAAACTAAACAACCACGTATCCATTATCCTGCCGAGGTGACTCTGCAAACACAGCTTCCCTTTTATTCTTTGGATCTTCCTATCCTTTGATATTCTGCAGTCAAAGGCAAAGCTGTGCCATGTCTGCTGCTCCAGTACTGAGAGTTCCCTCCTCTCCCTGCAGCGCCAGGAGAGTTGCACAGACAAATCCACACCGATCCAGATCCTCTGCAGGACCTGTGGAGCTTCATTAAGAGCTGCCTTTTGGGAACAGAATGGTGTTATCCTCGTTTTACAGATGGAAAATGGGATACTTCCAATGGGATATTTGCCTCATCCATATCATAAATTCATAAGTACATTAGAATTTAATCTGCTCTGAGCTGGACCACAAAGACACCTCAGCAATGCCCTTTTTATGCAGGATGAGGGGAGGAGGGTGGGGGTGGATGTGTTTGGAGGATTCTGCTTCAAGCTGTGAGCCCACCTTCTCAGGGAAGACTCCCATTGATGCCTTTGTATGTCTCAGCTCTGGGAAGGCAATAAACACCTGGGGAGTCTCCAGGCTGGGGCCATTCCATTTGGGGCAGGGGGCCAGAGCCATCCCTGTCACACTCAGGGTGTCCTGCAGTGCAGAATCCCACAGTGTGACAGTGACAACAAACCCAGGGCCAGCTGAGGAGCCTCTCTCAGATCCTGAGAGAGATTTCTACTGCTCATCTCCAGAAAAAGGCAAGGTGAAAACTTGTGGTCCAGATGCAACATCTTAAAGAGAAAATAGAGCTGTGCAGAACAGGATGGCACTTCAAAAGACATCTGGTTTTGGAATGTAAAAAAGATCTTTATTTCTGCTTTAAAGTGCCCATAAAACCTTAAGGATCCATGAGAGGCTACAATAAATGCACCAGACCTTTCTGTAGTGTGTGCAGAAGGATTTTTTTAAAGTGCATTTTTAATTATTAAAGTCATGAAAGTAGCATATTTATCACTGCAGCAGCAACCTCTCACCACAAGGATGTTTTGGGGGATGCAAAGGGCCATTTTAGGTGCAACCCAGTTTGATGCAGGCGAGTCCTTTCAGTGAAAAGAACGAAATTGCTCCAATGAATCAGCTCACTGTGGTGTGCAGCTTAAAAAGGGTTCCTAAAGGCTGAGTCAGGGCAGGAACGGACCCACAACAGCAAAAAACCCCGTGAGGCTTTTCCAGAAAGCAACAGCAGCCTTAAAAAAGAGGGATGGAAATTCCTGTCACTCCCTTGGCGTCCCTGAGAATGGAGAAAGCACCACAGAGGACACGCAGAGCTGATGGAGCTCCTCAGCTGGGGCTGGCAGGAGCCTCACTCAGAGGGAGCCCCTTCCCTCTCAGGCGGCTCCAGATCCCCTCCCACGTGTGATCAGGTCCCGAGGTGCCTCCTACAGGCTCCAGGGCAAGAAGAGCCTCAATCACCCACCTCCAGCAGCTGGAGAACCAAAGCATCCTGACCTGCCTCTTGTTCCATCCAAGCACGACTGTGCCAGGCCTGCTCGAAGGGAGAGTTGTTGCCTCTGCAACTTAATAAATCATCTCCTTCCAAACCAACAGCCCGGCTCTCTCTGACAGGTGCTCAGACAATGGCAAAGTCACTAAGATGGTATCAAGTGATCTTCAAGGGCTCACACCCAGAGGATGAACAGACACCTCCAGAGCAGTGACAAATTCCTTGCTGTGCCACTGAGTCAGAGCCAAATGACAAATGAGTTAAAAGCCAGGACAAGAGTCACAAGAGGCCTCCAGTGCCATTTCCTAGAACACATTTCCACCCGAGCCTCAGTGACTGCAACTGCTTAAACAGGGACACTTATTTTTACATTTCGTCTTGGCACGTGTCTAAGCAAAGAAACACCAACAAAAGGAACCTGTCTTCAGCTGATCATAATGCCATCAAATTAAAAGTTTATGTTCTTTAAACAAAGATGCCTCCCAGAAACGTGGCTCGACAGGGGAAATCGCGGAGTGCGTGAGCAGGAGTGGGGGTGGCAACCAGGTGCATCAAGGGGAGGAAACAAGCACAAATCTGAGGAATGTGAAGCCTTTCACTCGGCTGAGTGGGATGGGATTTGTCATCCTCAAAAGCATTGTTTTTGTGAGGGAACAACAGAGCGTTTCAAGGGTGCAAGGGATGAGATTCACCACTGCCTGTCACTCTGAACCAGGAGCTGCCACTGAACTCCTCACGTGGCCACAAGAATTCCCTCTGCACTTCTTGTCCCTTTCCCACCTGTCCGTTGCACAGCAAGAAGAACCGACAGAAAACTGCACCCCAAAGGCCTGGGAAAAGAGCGAGGAGGGATTAACTCCTGGAAAGAGCTCAGCCAGGATTGTGGCTGCCTCGCCCTCCTCCTGGGAGTCTCTCCATCGCTGCCTGAGCAGAGGCAGATTTGCTGCCTGGGGCACCGGGGCCATCCTGGAGCACTCCCTGGTGGGTGAGATGATCCTGCACCTCATTCTGGCCCTAAACATCTCAGATTCTGGGGCATCATTTCCCAAAATGTGCTAAAATTAGGCAAAAAGGTGCTCTGATAGGAATTCACCCTCCAGGCAGGCTAATTTCAGAAACTGTGGCCACTTACTAAGAAAACATTTTGGGTTGGAAATCTTATGAGATTCCAAATGTCTTATATATTTTGCTGCTGAATGGGCAAGAAATACAGACTTGTCCTTTTCATTTTATCAGCTCATGTTAGAAATGATGGAGAACAGGGAGAGCTGTTGGCAGGGAGGCAGCTCAAATTCTGCTGCAATTTTGGAACTTTTGGGGTTCTCATCGTTCCCCTGCTGGAGATTTAGGTCTGCTCTTATTTCAGCTCTACCAACTACACTTACATATTCCACAGCTCACTGGAATTGTGTCCCCTAATAAGAACAAGAGAAATAAATAAACCCAAGAGAGACACAAAATAGAAGTCACCTCAATGACAAGCACCCTTCCCTGGCAACAGCCTCATTTCCTTCTTCTCTCATTTATAAATTTGTTTTTAATTGCAGCAGCGCATTTAGAAGGGAAAATAAAAAAGCTCTTTATGTTGTTGCCGAGTTCCGCTGCTGCCCACAGGGTTCCACATGCACAGAACTGAGACAGAGCCCACAGACATCACAATGAACAGCACTGAGGGCTCCTCCCAGCACCCAGGGGGTCACTCCAGTTCCTGCAGCTCCACAGAACTCCAGAGCAGGAGGGCTGTACCAACAAAGCCTCGGGGCTCTGTGCTGAGCTGGTGCAAAGCTCCACTATCAGCAGCAGCACCTGGAGAGGACCTGCTGCAGGACATGCCTCAAGCCGTGCCAGGGGAGGGTTGGATTAGATATTAGGCAAAAAATATTCACAGCAAGGGTTGTAAAGCTTTGGAAGGAGCTGCCCAGGGCAGTGGTGGAGTCACCACCTCTCAGGGTGTACAGAAAGCACCTGGATGGGGCACTTGAGGATGTGGTTTAGTGGTGACCGTGGGGGTGGTGCTGGTTGACTTGGTGATCTTAGAGGTCTTTTCCAGTCTTAACGATTGCATGATTTCCTGCCCAGTCTCTCAGGGCATCTCCCTGGAGCTCTTCTCAGGGACAGCAACACCCTCCCCACCCCCGAGGGAGGCCAGTTCAGGGGCACCGTGACAGCCACAGATGGCCCTGCCCAGGGGCTCATCCAGGCACACAGAAGGGACACAGCCTGTTCCCGGGATGCCACTTTGGAAATGGCCTGTCTCTCAAAGCAATCCTGGTTTCTGCCTGGGGACTGAACAAGTTGGCTGAGATGGAATCAAAGAAAAATTCCCACGGAGCATCCAGGACAAATTTCCATCCCTAACACACCTCTTTCATTCTCTGTCTGCCTCATTAAGAAGCTTCAATGAAATCCTTCCTAAAACACCCGGCACAAAAACAATGGAGTGATTGCAGTTTGTGAGGCAGTGGGATGCAATTAGCATATGAACATCAGCACTTCTGCAGGCTCCAGGAGCTCTGTGCTCTCTGGGCTTTTTAGGTTCCTAAGGTTGGGGGTTTTTCTGGAATTCTGTTCCAATTCTTACCCCTCAGCTAAAGGCCAAGGTTCAAATAACCAAAGACAGGTTGGAGAGGCCTTGGAGCAACCTGCTCTAGTGGAAGGTATCCCTGCCCATGGCAGGGGGTAGGACAAGAGGAGCTTTTATGTCCTTTCCAACACAAACCATTCTGGGAACAGCAGGAAAACTGTCCAAGGGAGTCATCCCAAGCAGCACAAACTCCCCGTGGATTATACAGGAGTTCCTGGCCACCACCCTGGGGCACAGGGTATGGTCCAGGTAACAGCCGGAGCACGGAGAGGGAACAAACACATCACTACAGAGCCCAGCTCCCACGTGTCATTATCCCATAGCCTGTTATTTATCAGCTCATTAAATAATCAATGGTTATCTTGTGAGGAGGCTTCCTGTTTCCTCTCGACATCTCACCCTGCATGATCTCTGTGCCCTGAAGCAGAGGAGGACACTCCTTTTAGTCTCGTTTGGCACACAGAATGCTTTAACTCGGGGCACAGCAGATGCTGAGAAGTTAATAATAAACCTTTCCTTCCAGACACCCGCCTTACTTTCTCTGCAAATGAAGAACATCCCTCCTGCCCTGTTCTCCACTTCCCCTGATCCAGCCACTGAGTCACTTGGATCCTCTCAGGTCAGGTTTCAATCCAGCTGCCCCTCAGTGCCACCAGTGGCCAGGACATCACTCCCCCTACAAGGGCTTTACTTACAAAGGGCAAAGTGCTTTTACCCAGCTCTTTACACAGTCCGTGTGTCCCACCAGCACAAACACCCACCGACATTCCATTTTACTTCAGGCAAAGGAAACAACCCCTTGCAGCCACCCAGGAGGTTTAAAATAAGGATTTTTTTTTTTTCCCCCCGTGTTAAAACCACAGAAACAATTCCATCAGTGAGCACCACCAGCTAACTAACACAGTTCTCACGGAGGGGAGCAGTTCCTCTGCTCTCTAAAGGCTGCAAAGACAATCCACCTTAATGAAGAGGCGCTGAAAGCAATTCCAAGCCCACGCAGCCCTGAAGTGGCAGAGCTGAGGGCGAGCCCCAGCCTGGCTGTGCTGCCATTGAGCTCTCAAGTGCTCCTGCTCTCAGCATCCCCTCTTTGTGCCCCCCTTGCTGCTTCCTCCTCTGGCTCTTTTCTGTGCCACCGTGTTGCTGAAATACCAGAGCTGTGAGCCCTGTGCCTTTCCAGCTGTGCCATGGAAGGGGTTCCCCTCTCCCCCAGTCACAGCTGGAGGGAAGGTCATTTCTGCCTCATCTCAGAGGAGGTCAATAAATATTTATAGGCCTAAATGCTCAGAGGTGCAAACAATGAAGTCTTCTGCAAATGTCACAGAGCGTGGTATGGAGTCTGTGCAGATCCCTGAGCGTGTCCCAGAGGGTGGGCAGCTCCTGACTTTGCTAAGAGGGAGAAGAAACAGGAACTGAGACACACGGAGAGCAGCCCTGCTGAGGAGGACTTGGGGGTGCTGGGGATGAGAGGCTGGAAGTGTCCAAGGCCAGGTTGGACGGGGCTTGGAGCACCCTGGGCTAGTGGGAGGTGTCCCTGCCCACGGCAGGGGGTGGCACTGGATGATCTCCAGTGTCCCTTCCAACCCAACTCATTCTGTGACAACTCTACAATGGCTCCAGGTACCTTACATAGATCATCTCTCACTCCAAACATCAAAGCAACACTCTCACAGACCTTCTGGCCCCTTCAGGTACCACTGGTATCCAGGAAGGAGCAACTCCAAAAGATTGCAGTGCCCTGCAGGACACAACAGGCAAAGCTCCACCCAACCAGCTTGCAAACTAAATGGACAAAAAGGATTGAATTGCTCCACTTTTCCAAAAAGGCACATGACTCGTCCAAAATTACAGAGCCTTGAGCCCTGACTCAATAAAACCACCTCAATCACAGCATTTCACACACAAATTCACATTTAAAGGTGTTTGATAACCCACCAACCACCCCATCTGTCCCTGAATTTTGGCTGCTGGAATATTGTTCTGCATCCCCACCTGCAATCCCTGGGTGTTCAAAGGCAGGAGGAGGAGTGTGGAGTCAGAGCCTTCCAGCCACCCCAGGACTGCACAGCACAGCCCCGAAACTGCCCCAAAATGCAGGGTGTGGTGTTTGCTCTGCTGGAAATTGTCATTTGGAGCTCAGAGGCCTCAGTCCTGATATGGAAAATCACAGACACTGCAAAGGACAGCGAGGGTCACACAAACAGAAGGCAGAAATTGCAGTTATTCAGTGAACAAGCTACAAAGAAAAACCTGTGACCTGGCAGGTGCCCTCCTTCAGGCTGTTGTGTTCTCTGAGAGCTGGAAGTGTTTGTGCTACAGCTTAAATCGTTCTTGGATTCAGGGTCCACTTTGTGCTGAAAAATTACAATAATTTCTTTGTTTGTGCATTCATGGAAAGGGGGGGGAATCAATCCAATCAGCTTTGGGATGAATTTTTAATGCAACACACAATAATGTGCTGTCACTGGGCGAAGACAAGCCATAAATAACATGGGATAAGCAAGGAAAATCCTTTCTCCACTTGTTTGCCTCTCAGGCCATGTGCAGGACCACTGGTGACATTCAGGGATTTGTTGTTCCCAATCTGTCTGTCCCGGGGCTTCCCAAATCAAGCACTTCTAAATTCCTGCCAATTAATTGCACTATTTCTATTCCTGGTAGATCTAAAGAGGGTTTTTAAAACAAGAGAACAAGTGCTGCAGCCTGTCTTGGTTTCTCCCACTGCCTAACTCATGCATGCCATTTATCTGAATTATTTAAGCACATTTCAAGTGCCATAAATGACATCAGTGCTGGGAAACTGCTGATGGTGTTGGCCAAATGGCACCATCCTGACTCAGCCCAAAGAGCCACCCCTGAAACAGAGTTGGAACAGGAAATGGGAAGGTTTCCCTGTGAATTTCCAGAGGGACACAAGTCTTACAGCCACGGGAACGGGAGATTCCCACGCTGGGCTGGGCTGCAGTGCTGAGTGACATCCATAGGAACAGCAACTCCAGGAAAGATTTGCCATCCTGGCACCTGCTCGTGAGCCAGATTGGCCATCCTGCCTCTGCACCATTGCTAATGCTCAAAGGCCAGCGTTCCTCATGGAATTCCCACACTGCAGGGTGTAGGTCCCGTGTTCAAGATGAGCATTCCCAGCTCATCTGACCCCGTGGATTGGGCACAGAACATTCCCAGAGTTTGGGCAGTTAAGGGAGACCCAAGCGGTGACAGACACAGGGCTGAATCCAACCTGGATTATGATCAAGTGCAACAAAAGAATCCTCCCATCCCAAAATCCACAAACCCGAGGCAAACACCCAGAATTCCAAAGCCAATTCCGGAATTCGCCCCTGGAGTTTCCTCAGGGCAAATCTGACCCTCCCTGCCCTTGGCACAGCGTTGGCATTTCTGGCAGAGCAGGAGGCTCTGCTGTTGTGGTGTTGCTGGTTCTTTTGTTGCTCTTTGTAAGCTCTGCTTTGGCAAACAGCCAGCACTATTTGCTTCTTGGGCAGAGGATATGGAATTACCGTAAATTATATTGAAAAATTAGATTTATTCACCGCTGTGATAATTGATCTCCCAATCTGTCTCGGAGAGTTAGCAGCTGGTAAGGAAATAAAATGCAATTTAAATTTTTATTTATTTCCAAACCCCCCACTTTAATTCAAGCGTGGCAACAAATCAGGGGAAGAGGAGAGAGCAAGTTTCTCATTTGCCAGCCCTAATATTAAACAGTGATGATGAGAAAACAAAGCAAGAGGTGACTGTAGAGGTGTGTGAGGAACTTGGAGCACACTGGAATTAAGCACTGTGTGCTCTGCAGGGGGTTTTTAGACCCTTACCCGTCATTATGTGCAACTGCCCCCCAGCCCTGCACAAAAGGCTCACGGACAGGGATGTGTGAGGAGCAGAATCTCTGCTGGGCTGTCACAAAGCAGCATTCCACAAGTGACTCCAGGAATTCAGCCCCTGCAACTGGACCCAGCACGTTTTGGCCCGTGCTCAGCTCAGGCACCCAGAGAGAAAAGAATCAGCCCCAAACTCTGCCCTTGGTGAGGTTTGTTCTCATTAAGCCTCTCCCGTGTCAGCCCGTGCTCAGATTACATCACACCTTACAGATGGAGACAGGATTTGATTTTTACACCGAGCTGAGCTTCAAGGAAATGTATTTTTATCTGCTGGGAGTAGAGAGAAAGAACTCCATAATTCACACTAACCCAATAACTTACAAAGTGATCAGCCAAACAGTGTTTTCAGGGGGTTGAAAAATCTCGTGCTGTCATCAGTAATAAAATAAGAATGATAATCCTCTTCCCTGGCTAAAGGGAACCATCAGGAGCAAAGGAATGGACACATGATCAGAAACCCAGGCTAATGGGCTGAGGGTGATGGGAAGATCCTGGCTGGAGCCAGGGCAGTCTGGCAGCAGCATTTGAAAATAAACACAGCAAGCTCTTAATAGTTGTCAACCCTGAACACGCAACATGGAGCATCTCTTATTTATTTCCCAGGATCCCTGAGGTTGGAAAAGCTCTCCAAGCCCACCCTGTGCCCAGCCCAGAGCACTCAGTGTCACATCCCATCCTTCCCTGGGACTCCAAAGCCCCCTGGGCAGCCCCTGCCCCCCTTCCCTCTGGCCCTCCCAGGGCTCAGGGAGCTCGGGGGGGAATTTGGCACAAACAGGAAGGTTTGGAAAGCCCCAGCTCTGCCCTCAGCACGGACCTGACCCTGACAGCAACTCAGACTGAAATATTCCACCAATAATTCATGATTATTGGGGGAGGACAATTCACCCCCATTGTATTGGAGGCTTTGATACATCATGAATTTATTCTTACTAACTTATTAGCTGGACTGGCCTTTTTTTTTCCTAATTAAAACAGCAAATAATATCACAGAAATAAAAAATAGTGCAGAGAACCCCAACTTAGCAGTGCCATGAAAATGAAACCTTTCTGACAGCCCAGGGTTAAACAGGCCCAGAATTCAAAATCATTTTCCTCCACACTTGTGCTGAGGCATTTACACAGAATATCAGTGGGCTACAGCAAGAAGAACAGCTCACATAGCTTATGTTACATTATTTATATATCTATTATATATATGTTTATATAATACAATAAAATACAAGCACCCAGGCAGGCCAAGTGGATTTTTCTGCTCTCTCCTAATTTTCCCACCCAGAAGCTGCACTGGCACCTCACTTGCATGATCATCCCTCCCTGCCTACAGTCTTGTTACTGCTCTTGAGTAGGTTAAGAACATTTTTATTATTACTCCTTTTTATTATTATTCCCACTATCTCTGATTTGCATGCTAATAGTTATCTAGGAGTTCAAATCTCAATTAGGAGCCCACACAGCCAAGAGATGCACAATTCATTCCGAGGTTGTAAATGTGGCAACGTACTCAGACTCACAATGAAGGGCAACTCATCACATGGCACTATATTTTAGTATTATTAATTTTGTGTCATTCAAAGGCTTCATGGTGGTTGGGTAAGTTAATGCACGTTACTGGATACGTTCACTGCTTTTTATTGTTATGGATTTTATATCTCAATCACACAAAGTTGTGTAGTAGGGTCTTTTTCTTTTATAAAAATCAAGGAAAATTAAATAATGGTGGTCCATCAACACCTCTCCAACAGGCTTTTCTTCACCATCATTTGGGATGGAACAAGCCCTGCAAAACTGCCATGGAAAATTGAATTCATCAAGCCAGTCCCGAGCCAGAGCTGCAGTGAATGGGCTAAATGGGAATTAATTACTGCCTGAACAAACTCACAGCAGCACGTTTTATGGCCTGGTTGACGAGGTGGTGATCAAAGGCTGGACTCTGATCTTGGAGGTCTTCCCCAACCTAAATGATCACCATCTTCCACCCCAGGTTGTTATCCTAAAGTTCCCAGTTCTGCTCTGCACCTTTGGGAAAGTCCTTTTGTGCTGCCAGCCCTCGGTTTTCCCTGTTTTTCCCCGCCTGCAAAGCTTCTCATGAGGGGCTGTGAGTGCCACGGTGAGGGCTGTGAGAAGAGGACACACAGCAAGGACAACAACCACAAACACCGCAGATAAAGGGGAGCTTTACCTGGCCAAGGACGGAGCTGAGAGTGCAGCTGGTTCTGCTTATTTATGAGGGTTTATTAATGGTGTCAACAGGTTATTTGGCCCCTGTTGCAGTGCTGTGGCCCCAGCACGGTGACCCCTGCCCCCTCAGCAGCATCTGACACGCAGGAGGGTTTCTCTGCTCCCTCCCTGTGCTCGAGGTGGCAGCAACAAGAACCTCCAGGTAATTACCCAGCAAGGTCAGTGCACCAGGAGAAGCCATTCCTCACTCAGCTACTGCTTCGAGGCCACGGGGTTAACCAAGTGATGAAAAACCTCTCTGAGCTGTTTGCCTCCTTTTTTCCCCCCCTGCAGACCCTCATGGGTTGTGTCCTCCACCAGCTGGGCTTGGATGGGGTTTGTTACACCTCGGGGAGGCAATAAATTGGCAGCAGCACGTGAAGGCAGCTCTTGGCAAAGGACAGCTGTGAAGGGGGAGAAATGGGGCAAGAAAGCTGCTGGAAATGTGCTTGCAGCAGTCACTGAGCAAAGAAAGCAGGTTTGGGGGGAAATCACACTGCAGTTTATCTCCACCTGCCATTCCAGCACCGGGAGGCATTTAAGTCATACAGAGATGCCACTTCCAAAGGCACTGCAATGAGTCCCATCCCAGGAACAAGGGGCACCTGCTGATGGAAAACTCCCTCCCTCCCCCTCCCACCCCTGAGGCACTTTGCAAATGCTGCTAACGCCCCCCCCGGGGGAAGCAAACAGCAGGTACAGCTGGGCTGGAGCAACAGAGCCACTTCCAGGGCCCCTCTGAGGATTCTGGCTGGGCTTTGGCACCTCCTGCGCTGTGAGCAAAGAAAACGATCCAAGCTTTGGTGTGCTCACCAGACCCTTCTGATCATTAGCTCTGCCAGGGCTCCACATTATTAAACAGAATTCAAAGAAGGATTCTTAATCATTACTTATTACTATGGTAACACCAGGCAGTCAAAGGGAATTATTCAAGGTCCTCCCCATGGGTGAGGGAGAGGCATCTCCTGTCACTGAGCACCTCAGAGCTCAACAGGTGAGTCAGGAAGTCAGGGAGGGAGAACAGAGAGAAAAATCCAGCCCAGGGTTTTCCCTGCTAATTAGCAGCTCGACAATTAATATTGCAGAACCACCTGGCAGCCCAAGGTGGCAGTGAACTGCTGGGCCTGGCACCGTGCTGCCCACAGGGGAGGGAAGGCAGCTGGGAGGGCAAAAGGCTGAGGGATTGGGATGGTTCAGCCTGGAGAAGTTTTGGGGTGTCCTAATTGTGGCCTTCCAGAACCTGAAGGGAGCAACAAGATGATCTTTGAGGTCCCTTCCAACCCGTTCTATGATCAGATCTTGCACTAAAATCAAAGTTTCTCGTTCCTGAAATGAAAGAAAAGGAAGTTCCCCCAAACCACCCACCTGACACCTCTGAGTCCCACGCATGGGCATCCCCCTAAAGCCCAGCCTTGGACAGGGCACTGCCCCTGCAGGGCACAGCTGTGCCAGCACACAGCTGGCTCTGGTATTTCTATTTCTGAGCCTTGGTTTACACCACAGCCTCCAAACAGCACTTGTTGCATTATAGGGGGGAAATAAAAATCCTTTTACATCACTACAAGAAAATGATTAGATAATTGCTCAGCAGTAAAGCAGAACATATAGGAAAGGGCTGTTCTCATCATAATTCCTTGAAGCATCTTGTCTATATTATTAGGAAATGATGTATTTGTGCCAGGCTAACTCATGTGAATTGTAATTTTAGGACATAAATTACCCTGCCATGTGTACTCAGTACAGAGGAACAGCAGCAGAGGTGCTAAGTGTTTAAACAAATTTTGCTAACAGGCTTTTTTCCCCCAAGTCTCCTGCCCCCCTTTTTAATCTGTTGCATCTCAAAGAGTTTCCAAGTGCAGATATACATTTGTATTTATTAGAAAGCTATGCCCTAAAACCTTTGAGGGTTACCCCTTGGAAATTATTCATAGGCTCTGTCATAGGCAGAATAGTTTAATGATGCAAGAAATACGTATATAAAAAGCTGTAGACATTCTGCTTTACTGCTGACAGATCTTATGGTCCATCAAGTAAGTAAATTAATTTAGTGTAAGGGAAGGAGGGCAGAGGCAAAGGAGAATTCCCCTTGTGAAGCTCAGCATCCAAGCACCAAGCTCCTCTTTGCTTCCCTCCTACCACTGTACAACTTCCAAGAGTTTTCCAGAGTGGCCAAAACCTCCACACAGCTGGGACAGAACTTCTCCCTCAAGTCTGAGCAGTCAGTGGTTTCCCTTCCTTTTCATGCCCAACAGGATTAACTGCAGGGGTTTCTCCCCCCAGAAGGACCAACAACTGCTGCATTCCTCCTTCCCCCTGTCACTCCCCCATCAGAACACCTTCTTCTCCTGCCCTAAACACACAGGCATTGTCTCTGCCTTCCTTGGATTTTTGTTTTGGAGATGCTTTGCTGCCTTCAGCCCTTTCTCACTGACACCTTCAGAGCACACTGGGATGCCAAGACCCTTCACCCAACAGCTCTGTGGGGCCTGAACAATCCCACGTGGGTTGCAAAGTAAATCACAGAGGACACGAGGACCAAGAGGGTGGGTTTGCATTTCCTCTGGCCTTGGACATCATCTGCTAATCTCTGAACCCCCACTTGGGCATGGCAGAGCGTTCCTGAGGTCAACATAAACCATTCCTCCATCCCAGACATGGCACATCAGGGAAAGAATCCTCTGGAACAACCCCTTTCCATTGGGTACAGGGCACGGAGAGGGCACTGCTGCCTTTGGGGTACCCAATTCACCATCTCAGAGGATGAATTCTCCCTTTGAGCAGCATCTCTGAACCAAGACAGAACAACCAGCAGCAACCAAACCTCGAGCTGCCTTTGCCATTTCTCAGCCCTGTTAAACACCAGCCCTTGTGACAGGGGGTGACAATCCGTGGCTCTGCATAACAAAGGCACCGTTTACTCGAGCGCTGGGGGAAGGAATCTCTTTAGGAAACCAGATAATCCAGAAACCGGCGCTAATAAGTTATTGACTTGCCCACAGTTCTTGCAGCAGCGGCTGATGGTTTCCGGTAATCACTTCTCTTCCACCCTCCCAGGGTCCAGCTGTGCCTCGTCGAAGAGCTCATTTATGGCAGCTTGTGATAATGGGATATTTTAGCAATGTCAGCTTTTGCACAAGATAGAAAAATCCACCGATTTACTGCCCCTGGCTCCCAGTGCAATCAAAAAAGGGGAAGAAGCCCAGAACAGCGTGTGTCACACAGCTCCTCTTTCCTGTCCTGCCCGTGTGGGCACCACATTCCCTGCCAGGCACGGAGGAATCACCTCATCTGTGCTCGGGTCAGCCCCGGGATGCTGTGCCTGAAGCACAGACACAGCAGGAGGTGCTACCTGAGAGCTGGGAAATGTTTCACTGCTCCTGTCTCTGACTCCACCTGCTCTTTGCCCTGGACAAGTCGATGGTTCAGGCTGGAAGGGAGCACAGGGGACCTCCAGGTCCTTCCCACAGGGCTGCTCACCAGTTTGTACTGGTGAAAGGGGTCATTGTGCCTTTGCTGAGTTTCAGACGGTTCCTCCCTGCCCATCTCTCCAACCTTCCAAAGGGCTGCCCTGTCAGCTTTGTGAACTGGCAGAGGAACCACCAGCCCCTCCATCCAGTCACTGATGGAGTTAAACAATCCTAAATCCAGGACTAAACCTTGAACAGTCACATATCTATTTATTATTCACATATTCATTAGACACATCGCTGTGTTTATGATTCTGGGCAGACCACATGGCACTTGGTGACACACCCACAGCTGGAGCTTAAACCACCGCAGAGGCTTTAAATCAGCCAGTCTGAGCCCAGCTAGATCAGTGTTTGGAGAGCTGGTTCTAAGATGTACCTGGGTGAGATCCAGGCCCCCTCAGCAGAGGAGCTGTGAGCAGATGTGATGAGGCAGCACTCCCTCTAATTGCACTCACACTGCAACTTCGGGGGGACCTGCAGTGGCTTCTGCTGCCTTTCCAAAGCACCTGGCACAGCCACATGTTGATCCAAGGAGGGCTTCCAGGCAAATATCCCATGCTAATTAAAAAGATGAGCCAGCCAGACCTTCAGTCTATAAATCAACACCACCTGCTACAACCACACAGTCAATTTACCAGCTGAGTAGCTGCTCCTTGCTATGGGTAGTGACACTTTAACACCTGCCAGACCTGCTCCCGGGTAACCCCAAAAAACAGCCACTGGACACATTAAAACACATTTTGTCAGCACAGCTGGTGGAGAGCAGAGTGAGCACAGCCCGGACTGGTGCCATGAGTGTCACCTCAGTGGCACTGGGAAAGCATCCCTGAGACTTGGGAAGGTCAGGAGCAATTTTAAAAGCACCACAAAGGTTCAGAGAACACTTGTCAGCCACGCACAGCCCTGCTGACTGAGGCAGCTCAGCCCCACCCAGTAAAACCAGGGTCTTTCTGCCCCTGGTGCAGCTGATTGAAGGAAACAAAGACTTTGCACTAAATAATCACAACTGGGCCCTTCTACCCTTAAAAGCTCAACGTTTTCTACAGTAGTGAAGAAAGTTTCTCGATATTATAGCAGCAGGAAAGAAGGGGCAGGGGAGGCTTTCTGGAGTCTGGAGTCAGGAGCAGAAAAGAAAAAAAACCTGTATTTTCCCCCCTTAACTAAAGCAGCTTTTAGTGCAAAGCTGAAGCACAGCAGGGACTCCAGGGGATCAGATCCTGTCAAAGGTTTGCATTTCGTGGCTGATCTTTGAAAGGTGAGGGCAGTGCCTTTGCTGGGAGACAGTTTGTCCTTCAGGCTGAAACAACAGAGCTGAATGCATTTCCATTCCAACAGGAGCAGAGTTTTGAGGATAAAGGGTAAGTGGGAGTGGATGTGTGTGCTGGAGGAGAAGCAGAGCACAAAGCCTACAGAACATCACTGGGAGGATCACAGGAGATATTCTGTGCCCCTGGAAGGATGGGCAGTGTTTAACCTAAAAGCTACAGCAGGGAGGGGTGGAATTGGTTGTCAGGGACTAATCATGGAATAGAATGGTTTGGGTTGGAATGGACCTTAAGGCTCATCCATTTCCAGCCCCTGCCATGGGCAGGGACACCTCCCACTACTCCAGGTTGCTCCAGCCTGGCCTTGAACACTTCCAGAGATGGGGCATTTTAGTAACTTCCCTGCAGTTCAGGGAAAGGATGTTCAAAGTATGCAAGACAAGCTGGAGGAGGAAGAGCTGATCTACCAAAAACCTGAAATCACTCCATCCCAGTGAGAACAGCAGGGGAGAAATCAATAACCCAAGCAAGAAACTGTAATAACAACTGACATTTATACAGCATCAGATATCCAGGTGTCCCCAAACACTTGACAGATATTACAAGCTGAACTGATTTACAAGCAGGGGCTCTGGCTCCTTGCAGAACATCGATTCCCATGCTGAGGCAAAGGACCTCCTGTGGATTTTGTTGAAATCTTCACCCATCACTCCACTTCAGGACGGGTGTCTGGGTGCTCTGACCTTCCACATCTCACACAGCTTAGTGCAGAAATTCCCTCCCCCACGGACAGGGGAGGTTTGGTGTGACTGGGCAGAAAGCACCCCAGAGTTGGGAGGAGAGGTTTGTAAGCACCTTCACAATGCTGTGCTCCCCTCATCATCCGAGCCCTTCCCATCAGCAGCCCAAGTCACACATCACTCTGCTTTTGTATTAGTCAGGGAACCGTTTCAGCAGCCCCAGCCACGGATTTGCCTTTGGCACAGCTGCTCAGCACACACAGCAGTGACACTTTGAACACGGTGTTTCCTTGTCTCTGCCTCAGCCTTACATTCCTTCTACAAAGGGAAAAAATCAAAATGGGAGAGGGGATAACAGTGGGATTCAAAGGCTCAGTCTACACAAAAAACCCAGCCCCACAGCCCTGTAGCTAACAGGGAAAGCAAAGCTCTGATGGCACTGATGACTCTGGGACCCCAAATTCTTGTTAGGCTTGAGGCCATCAGTCCCTGCAGCTCCACCTGCCACTGGTTACCTGCAGCAGGGGATGACTTGTCTGTGCTGGGCCCAAACAGGCCCAGCAATATCAAGCAAGGGCTAAAACCTTTGTAATTTAGAGCTTGGAAGAGCAGGACAGAATCAGGCTCAAAGGGCTGTTGCTGAGGGTGCACATCAGCTTTCTATCCCCTCTTGGGGGCCAGTTCCCCCCCCTCAGAGCAGGAGCTCACACGGGGCCAGGGACTGTTGGCCACACACAGTGGACAGCCCCAGGTCCCTCAGCCACCACCTCCCCCCCTGCCCTGGCACCCCAAACTGCTTTGGAGATGGACCTCAATTCAGTATCTGCCACAGAAACTCCCTCAGCCCACCTTTCCTTCAGTCTTGGAGCCGATGCAACTGTTTGCTTCTAATAACACTAAACATATGGGGATTTGTTCTTATTATTAATAAAAAAATCCCTGCATTTTTCATGTGTCTCTCAGCCCGTGTTTCCCTCCTCGGGGTGCCCTCCCCGTGCTGCACGAGGAGCGTAGGAGGGAGCAAAGGAAGCTGGTGCCAGGAGCCAGCTGGGCTGTGAATCCCAGGATCCCCCTTTGCACTTGGGAACAGCACAGCCCATGCAACACAGCGAGGAAAACACTGATGTCTTCAGCTTCTTCCTCCTTCTCCTTCCCCTGAAAGGATCAGGGGTTTGACCCCCACATTTCCCTTCTATCCCTGGAGATGCTGCACAGCTGTAGCTGAAATCACCAGCTGTGGAAAAAATCCTTTCCACAGTCCCCTCTCCTTCTGCTCCTCCCAGAAATTGCCAATTTCTCAAATTAGATATGCAAGAGAAGTGGGAAGAGCAAAAGAAAAGCAACATCCACAGCCATGGCAACTTTTTCAAGTGCTTCCCGAATTCCCACTTCTGAATTCCCTCAGAACATCAATGCTGCTGCATTCCTGCCACTCGGGGAGGTGTGACAATCCCTCTGCTGTTTCCAGAAACCCTGGGAGAGGGGCCGAGGATGGATTTGCATGGAACCACTGCAAAGTTTCTCAGCTCTCTGCAGCCTGAAATCACAACAGAGAAACTCGATGGGAGGTTGTTGAGATGGGCAAGACAGAAAACACTCCTCCTCTCAGGCAATAAACACCCTTCCAGGCCTTGGGTAGCTTCAAATAGAGAGAAAAACTGTTTTAAACTCCTCAAGAATAGTTCCATCAGCATCAGTTTCAGTCCATCGATCAGTTTGGGTTTCCAGCTGCAAATCGAGACACTGGGAAAAACCCTGAAGAAAAAGGAGTGAGACAATCCTACTGCAAAGAAATCATCTCCCAGAGTGTTTGCATCTCACCCCCCCAAAGCCTGGGGGATACCAGAGTGGAGCTCAGCCTGCCCTTCTGATTCCTGCCCATGTCCCTGTTCTACTCGAGCTCCTTCGGGACAAACAAACCTGGATTAAGTTTTCCAGGATCATAATGGTGGGAGAAAATTAAAATCTCTCTGCTGTTTCTTCAGCATTGTAAGAGTGACTTTGCCAGGCCTAACAAGCATCATGAGTTCCACCCAGAAGCTGTGCAGGAGCACCAGGGCTGGCTTTAACACCTACTGAGATGCTGTTTCCCAGCTCACATTTTTCAGCTGGGTGACTCGATTTGCCAATCCCAATTTGCCCACTCACCCCCAGCAACCCTTAAACCCCCCCAAAAGAGCACACAGAAGGATTTTGGGCAGCTCCCAATACCTAGAGCAGGGGTAGGGTGAGGGCATGTGCTCTGCTCATATTAAAAGCTCTGAACACAAGGGATATTAGGAAGAGAAAAGCAAACAAGCCCAGTGCCAAAGCAGCTCCAGAGGCTGTGGCACATCCATCCTTGGCACAAAGCTGGGATGCCCTCCTGGGATCAAGCTTGCTTTTCCTTAGTTTCAGAAGCAAACTATTCCCAAACACCTGCCCAAATCCAGGTGTATTTTGCCTGTTGGCACATCGTGACCTGTGCCCTCGTACCAGTCTCGACCTGGGAGCAAGAAGATGCCCTTTGGCACTCCCAGCCTTCAGAGGAATTTCACCACAAGCAGCCACACGACCACATTTACACCTCACTCAGTCCCAGCCTCCTGCCCCCTGCACAAGAAAAACCCTCTCTCCAGCCTTTACACAGGCTCTGAAGAATATCCTTCCTCCCTGTTCTTTCCCTGCTTTTTAATCTTCCCTACTCCACGCTAGATTTCTTCCCTGCAAACACCCAATTTAGATGGCATCAGGAGGTGCTAACAAAAAGTGCTTCACTGTCTTGTCAGCAGATTACAGAAATCCGTCTCATTCAAGTTTATCCAGTTGGAAACAGAAGTAATTGATGTGAACTTGAAAAATATATGATTTGGAAGAGGGGGTGGGGGAAGCTTCTCCCAGCGCTGCTGTTCCAGCCGGCTCTCCCTCCATCACCCGGGGCCCGTTAATCAGGAGCTCCATTATCACCCTCCTTGCCTGCATTTACCTTGGGCACAAGGAGCTGAAATGAGGACAAGGTGTAAATACACAGGTTCGTTTGTCACCGGTGCCTGAAAATGAAGCTGCAGCGAAGGGAAAACAAGGGATTCAATTAGGACTGTTTGCTTGAGCATGGATGTTGTGTGGGAGGGGCAGGACTGCACTGAGGTCCGTGTTCCCCCTCCCCAGGTCACAGACTGACAGCCACAGCTTCATTGCCAAAGGCAGGAGCAGCAGGGAAGATGGATGTGCAAGGGAAACCTCTGTTTAGAATCATGCAATTGTTTGCTTTGAAAGGGACTTGAAACTCATCTCATCCCTCCCACTGGCCCAGGGTGCTCCAACCTGCCCTTGGACACTCCCAGGGCTGGGGCAGCCACAGCTTCTCTGCCCAACCTATGCCAGGGCCTGCCCACCCTCACAGGGAACAATTTCTCCCCAATATCCCATCTATATAACCCTGCCCTCTCCTTCAGTTTAAACCCCATTCCCCTTTGTCCTGTCATTCCATGCCCTTGTGAAAAGTTTCGGAGTGCTGAGACTCTCCCTACATGCTGAAGCACAAACAGTCCCTCTTTAGGGTACCCAGCCCTGAGCTCCATCAGACACCACAGGCAGGAGAAGGTACCAGAAGCCCCAGCACAGGGGCCTTGACATTCCCTGCAGCTCCCCCAGGCCAGAACTCTGAGCCACAGCAGCAAATCAAAGCCCTGAGCAGGTGGGTTAACACTGACATTGCCCTCGTGCAGCTCCACCGGCTTGTTAAACCCAAATTGCTGCTCCATCACCTCCAGGTAAACAGCCCCTCCCCAGCCCTGCACGAGTGCAAAGCAAATCATTCCAAAGCAAATCATTCCAAAGCAAATCATTGGAAGCTCTTATTATTATTTATCCCATGCACAGACCCCCCAGGTGAGAGTCCAGACATAACAGGTGTTGCACACACTTTATTTCAATTAAATGCTGTAATAGAGAGACCAGCCCAAGGCTACAGGGAGCCAAATTAGAAAACCGCATGAAAAACACAAATAAACCACATCAGATTCATTCAAGGAGGTTCTCAGGAACTTTTCTGGCTGGTCCTCTGGGAACCTCTCTGTTTATAAGGAATGAGGCAGCCTGTCCTTAGAGAGAGACCCTCTCACAGTGATATTTTCTGTCACCACCTTGCTTTGGGATGGAGCCACTCCAGAAGGGAAGCAGCACCTACAGAAGATGACACTGATTTGGGGAGAAATGCATTTGGAACAGCACAAACATGACACTGAAATCCACCTTTCCTTTCCAATTCAAAACACCAACAGAACCTTCTCCTTTCATTTCTCCCCACAATTTTCCAGCAAGCCAATAAATATTTCAAAGATGAGTGTTTCCTTAAGTTAATTGGTGCCCATTATCACGGAATTAAAAGGCAAATAGATGGAAGGCAATTGAGTCTCAGCACTTTCATTATCCTTCTCCCCAAGACATCTTGATTTTTAACTCCTCTGACTCTTGGGCTCTCAGAAGTTTTTGTCACAGCCTCGTCCACCCGTCCTTGGTACAGAGTTCAGAGACACTTCCTGGCTGTTTCCTTGCTGAATCCCACCATTCCTGCCATTTCCAACTCCTCACACTGGATTCTGAGTGGCCCAGTATGCTCCCAGAAACCTGCCTGGCTGAACAACAGTATGATCCCAGTAGGACAGGTACAATCCTCAACAGAAGAGCTCCAAAATAGAACTGAAGGACTCCTGGCTTTCTTTGTTTAAAATTTGAGAAGATTGGCCCAAGCAGCAGGTGACAAATGAATTCTGCCCTTTCCTTTGGTCACAGCTATTCCATCTATCCACAATCACCAGGATTTTTCCTTCAGGTCCCTTCATTTTTTGCCTTTTCCTGTGGCCAACTCCTCACTCCAAGGAAAGCAAAACCACCCAGGGCAGCAGAGCTGAACTGGGTCACTTCCCAGCCCAAGGGTGGATTGGCACCTCTCCAACACCAGCACAGGGAACCACTTGTCACTCAGCTGGAAGGTTCCCAGGGAAGCCTGGGTGGCTGAAATGGGACTTTTCTCCCTTTCCATTTGAAAGAAAACAAACCCAACCAGCTCCTGCAGGGACCTTCCCATTTATTGCCACTGTGCTGGGAATAATTCCATGAATGAAGGAGAATTTCTCACCTTTGCCACCCAAGCACTGACCACAGCACCCAGACCAAATGGCACTGGTGGCATCTCCTCTGGGAAGGCTCTCAGTGCCCTCAGAGCCCACAAATCACACACAGGTCTCTAAGCCAGGCCTAAGTATCGAGCTCAAGTAATTCCAGTCACCCCGAGCTCAGCTTTCACTCGCTCCCACACAGGGCTTTTGTTCACTCGCTGTTTACAGCTCAAAATTATTGTCCCCATAAACGTTGAATCACGAGGCTGGAATTGAAAGGAAGGATTCCTGCTCTGTTTGTGGCTCCCTCCTTTGCTGCACCCCCCCTGCTTTGGTTGGGCACCTCATTCAGTTTATGTGACACGTTTAAGTCTCGGAGGGATGAAAGCTATGGCAACAGGAGTTGTGCATCTAATCCCTGCTGCAGAGTGCTGAAATCCTTCCATGCAGCAGCACACTTGCTGTGCACAAGAACATTTGGGGGTTCATTCATGTGCAGCTCAGGGAAAGAAGTTGCAGAAATTCTGAATAAAGAAGGGAAACTCAAGGCAGCAGGTCCCACGTGGGTCAGGGCTGAAAGAGGCTCAAGGCACAGGTGGAAATGGGGCTCTCCTGGAAGGGAGAGATGAGACTGGAAACACAAGGGCAGAGCCAGTGGAAGTGTCTGGAAATTGCTGCAGGATTGCACATGTTGCAGTGTTGCTCTCAGTCACTGCTCAGGCACAGGGGCTGATGGTTCAGACCTGCACACCCTGGTCTGAACTTCACTGCCTTCAGCTGGTCACAGTCTGAGCAGGAACCCGCAGGGACAGCACCACAAACCACCCCAATTGGGGCTGGGACCCCCTCACTGCACAGCTCAGACACAACTGCGACAGACCCAAGGGCTGGGTGGGCACTGAAAGGGCCACCAAGCCCAGCTCAGCCCCTCCCCACCTCCAGAAACAGGGCAGGAACTTCACAAAACACAGACATTTCTCAGGGAAAAATCCTCTGCTTTCTTTCTACTCCTAAAAACACAAATGGTGTGCAGGGGCTGGGCTGTCTTTGCTCCCCAGGACATCCAGTGGGCAGGGAAAACATCCCAAAAGCAGCCAGCTGGGGGAACCTGCCCCCAGCAGGGCAGCCCAGCAGAACACCACCAACTTAGACAAGGGTTTGGAAATGCCTGAACACGCCACAAAAACCAAGAGGAAAAAGCAACACGCTCTCCATTCAGCTCCACAGTGGGAATTAATCTGTGATTCACAGCTCCCCATCCGTGGGCTGAAAGCAGCTGCTTATGAATGAGGGTTTCTGCAACCCAAAGAACACACAAAGTTTACTCCAAGACAAGCTCTGCACGTGGATTATGCACAACATCACTAAACCCCCCCCAAAAAAACGCAAGGACTCACCTCTGCCTTCACCTTCTCCTGGAGGGTCTGGCACTGTGGGGACAAAACCGAGACCCCAGCACAGAGAAGGGAACATATTCCTGAGCTCCCAAATATAAGGGACACCCTGCCCCTTGCTGGGCCCCCCAGCCACCCCAAAGGCTCTGGGGCCAACAGGCTGATGCCACACAGGTGTGGGATGGGATGGAAATTGGATGGGATTCAGGTGTTTCTCGTTTGTAATCAGTTTGAGGCGGGGCGGGGGCAATTAAGGAGGCAATTAGAATTTACCACAACTTGTATTCCAGTTTATATCCTAATTTACACGCCCTCATCTGGAGTAAAAAACCAAACAAGCAAAGAAAAGCTCTTCTTTTTAAAGAAAAGCTCTTTTTTTTAAGGAAAAGCAAAGCAAATACCTGAGATGGTGCAAAAGGAGCAGCAAATACCTGAAGGAGCCCCCTGAGGGTCCCCCCAGCCCCGCCAGGGACCACCTGAGGTGTGTTATGGCCCTGATGGGGCCCTGATGGGCCTCAGGTGTGCCCGGGTGGGAAAGGGAGGCGAAGGAAGGGGAGGGGTCTCTCTTTTTCCCTTGGTAGGGGCAGTTGCGGAAGGTTCTTGGAAGCTCCTCTGAACCTCCCGGGTGGGGTTTGTGCTCCGGTTGTGCTTTGGAGCTGCAGAAACCCCATTTTTCCAGGCTGGGGATGTCCTGGCAAGGCTGGGCAGCAGGCGAGGAGTGTGGTGAGTTTTCCTTGGAAGTACAGGGGGCTGTGCTGGAAACTGTCTGTGTCAGCTCCACTTTTGGGGTCAAATCTCCAAGTTTTGGGTGTGCAGGGATGGATTTGTGCTGTGGGGGTGCTCAGCAGGTCCCTGTTCTCCAGGTGAGCATCTCTGGAATGGTACCTGTTCCCCAGGAATAGCAACTGTTCACCTGTATCCTTATTTTCTTCTTATTTCTTCTTCTTATACCTTAATATGGTTTACTTTTTCTCTTAATATGGTTTACTTTTTCTCTTAATATGGTTTACTTTTTCTCTTAATATGGTTTACTTTTTCTCTTAATATGGTTTACTTTTTCTCTTAATATGGTTTACTTTTTCTCTTAATGTTATTTGCTCTTCTCTTAATGCTATTTATTTTTATCTTTATTTTCTTCTTAATGCTGGTTTCCATTCTTATTATTTATCTTTCTTGCTACTTTAATTTTTTCAGTGGTTTTTTTTTTTTTATTATAACCTTTAAATTGGGATTGGCTTTGAAGCAACTGCCTAATGCTGAGTCTGCCTTTGCAATTTTCTGTATTAAGATGTTGTTTGCTTGAATTCCAGTTTACACTGGAGAAGTGGAAGAGAAGGGGAGTTTTTCCACTTTAATTGCGGATATAAAGCGGTGCAGTTTGGCTTAATGTGGTGGTGGAGGTTTGGGGGGAGGGAAAGGTGTGAGCACCTGGAAAAATCCCTAATGGGCCTCTCAGTTTGCATAGAAAGATGCAAATCAGATGGTTTTTGAAGCCACGTGGAGAGTTTCCCCTTGTTGAAGCTGCACCTGAACATCTGCCGGGTGTCTCTGCTGCCTGAAATCACCGGAGTGGGGTTTGTTCAGTGTCTTCTCTGTGGGGCTGCCCGGGCTGCTGGTTTTATTCCAGGAGTCTCTGGGGTTTATCAGCAAATAGAGAAAAATTCAAAAGAAAGGGTGGGGATGCTAAGAACACGTTCTCATGAAGATCCTGATGGTTTCATGGGGAAGCTTGGCTGTTTAAATCAGGCCTGGGGGAGGCTCAGCCCTCTGGGCAGGGCAGAGGCTCCTCAGGTGAGGACAGGGGGGTCTCAGGAGGGACAAGGCTCATCCTGAGTGCCCCGGCACGAAGTTGGTGGCTGTCAGGAATTGTTGCTCCCTTGCAGGGGTGGCTTGTTCTTGCCTGCCCCTTAGTCTTTGGGACAGGCAAACCCAGTTTTTCTTATGCTGCTGATCAAATTTGAGCTCTTTGTGCTGTAATTTTATATGTGGCAGGGAAAGAGTTTCTAGGGGGTATTTCAGAGCAGGAGGCTCCAGACTGGGAGTGCCTGAGCTGAGCTCTCTGTGGGCACTCAGTTGGTTGTTTTACCTGTGCAGGTGAGCCCCCAAAATGCCCACTGATGGCAGGAAGGTTCTGTCTGTCCCTCCTGACACCCTGCAAGGGCTGGGAGGCACCCCTCCAAAATTTTCAGGTGTTGAGCAAAATGTGCTTCCCTTCCCTGTCAGAGCCCTTTGTTTGGGTGGAGTCTGTCCTTGGGACTGAGGTGTTGGTGGCTCTGCAGACCTGGCAGTGCTAAATACACAAAAGAACCAAGCCAGGAAGCTTCACTAATCAGGAGAACCCCCAAAACAGTCTGATTATGGAATAGTTCTATCTAATGTAAAGAGATACATTCAACCCAGAAAACAGGAATCAAATCCAGGCATGGGAATTAACTGAGAGTATCTGAGGTAACTTAATTATTTACCTAATTCTGTGCTGTGCATGTACCTGAGGGCTCTGGCTGTTCCCCCATCAGCAAAGAGCAGCTTTGAGCCTGCACAGCATTTACTTTAGAGTGAACCAAGAATAAATATAGCAGCAGAAGTCCAATCCTCCTCAGGAGCAGGTGTGCTGGCTCCTCTTTGCCACGCCACATTAATTTGGCCTGCAGCGCCCACAGCTGCCCCTGCCAGAGCAGGGAACCTCAGAAACACAAAGGGGCAGGGGCAGGAAGGGGCTGCCTCTTGGAAATTCTTGGTGTGCTTGGTTGTTTAGGTGCAGTTTTGGGCCTTAAAGTGGTTGCAAAGCAGTTTTACTGAGGCTGCTTCAAAGCAGTGCTGAGGGAAGGGAATGTGTGTCCTGAGGAGGGTGGGGAGAGGGTGAGCAGGAGCTGCAGGTCAGGGTGTGCTGGGGCTGCCCTTGCCAGCCCTGTGTGATACCCCAAAAACAGACTCCAACCTGCTGTGTCTGAGCCAGTTCAGCTCAGGAAACCTCAGCCCACCCACAGCCCTTCTTTTGGGGTGTTTATTGCCTCTCTGAGGGCACTGTGAGTCTCTGGGGCTGCTCTTGAGAAAGTGGAAATCAGTGGAAAGTTGCCAAAAATGCTGAAGTGCTGCTGGGGAGGGAATGGGGGCCAGTGGTGCTCGCAGGAAAAACAGGTCATAGAGGGGGGTTCCTCCTCTTCTGGCAGCCACCAAAACCACTGGCAAAGTTCTTGTTGAAAACTGAGTAACAGAGGGTTTATTTTAAGATACTTTCAGCCAACATTCCCTGCTCCAAGGTGATCTATTTAAGCTAAAATTAGGAAGAGGAGTTGGTGTTTTTTGGCTTTGCTGTTCCTGACAATGTCCATTAGTTGGTCAGTGAAAAAGTTCCCTTTAATTCTCTGTTCCATGTGATTCCTAAGGTGTTTTCTTCCTAAAGAGCAATATTTCGGATAAAGATGCAGAAGGGCCTTTGGCTCTGGAGGGTGATGAGTAATTAGAGCAGGGAATGCCATGGGAAGGAGTTTCTTTGGAAGCACAAAGGGTGGGAGAAATTCCTGCCTCGCAGAGGAGGGGAGGGCTGAGCCTTGTTTAAAGGTTCCTGAGCAAAGGTGGTGGAGCTGAGCAGTGAAAAGTTCAGCAATGACACACTCGGTGAAAGTTGCCCTTGACTGCTTACAGGCATCATCTTAATTGAAATGTAATAAAAAGCTAAAAGGGAAAATTAAGATGCAGAAAGCACTTGGAAAGCCTGTCTAAAGACATCTGCAAAATGGTTTTATTCCAAGCAAATATAAGAAAACTGGTTGGGTTTTTTATTGTCAAACAATAATAGCGCCTCTATTTATACAATGCCTTTTACAACCAAATCTCTTTCATAGATTACTTCCAAAACAACTCGCAAGTTGATTTATTTCCCAGCCCTGTCCTCATAACCCTTTTCTCCCTGGTGGTGGAGCATCTTTGCATGGTGGCAGTGAGGGATGGGGAGCTGGGGCTGTGCAGGGGGCTTGGCTGGGTCAGGGCAGAGCAGAGACCCCACTTGGCACATCCCTCGTATGGAGCCCTTTGACCTGCCGTGCCCACGGTGGGTTAAGGGTGAGGGAGGTTTGCTCTGCTCAGGGTGCCCTTTGTCTCACTTGTGGGTTGGTCTTTTTCTCCACCCAGCCTTTTTTCCAGCTTTGTAATAGTCTTTTCCCCAGCCCAGATGATGTTCAGGTGCCAATAAATGTGCTCTCTGTGTTCACAGCTCTTTTATGATCATTTTAGCGTAGACAGATCTGTAAATTCCACTTCACTTGACTTTCCCTATTGGGGCTGAAACTGAGTGATCTGCTTGTGATGAAAACAAACCCAGAGGTGTCTGTTTGCCAGAATTAACCCTGTGAAAAGCCCCCAGCTCTCTGCAGAGGACATTTCTGTGACACGGGTCACATAACCCTGTCACCTCTCCAGATCTGGCAATATTTTACCGGGTTAGTCAGTGTAATCCACAGATCATTGACAGTGGGGGATTGAGGTGTGTGAGCTCTCTCAGCTGTGCAAATCCCCTTTGGATTCAGCTGGGGATGGGAGCCCAGAGGCACAGCTGTGCCCAATACACGGGATTTTTGGTGGGGTGGGAAATGGCCACTGCTCTAATGACCTGGATTTCTCTGTGCTCTGCTGAGGGAGGTCAGAGCACTGTGAAATCAGGAGGTCCTGACCTGTGTGTTGGGACATGTCTAAAGTCAGGAAAGCCAAACAATGCCAGAACCTGAAACCAGAAGCCCCAGGAATCCTGATTCAAGCTTTGTGCTTAGAAGGCAGGAACTCCTTCCCTGGGTGAGGAACTCGGAGCCCCCAGCCAATTAATAACTGCTATAAAATAGTGCTTTAGTCTAAAAATGCTGACAGAGAATCAAGTGCACCTTATGGAGGGCAGGGGTGGTTACAGACTAATTAATTAAGTTTTGGAAAGTCTGTAATCCTTGGACAAAGGGCTCTGTAAATGTAATATGCAACAGCTATTACTGGTTTCATATGGACTGGGGACATGAGGTGCTTTTCAAAGACAATCACTGAGGTGACCAGGGCAGGTTGGACAGGGCTTGGAGCCCCCTGGTGCAGTGGGAGGTGTCCCTGCCTAGGCAGGGGGTGGAACTGAATGATTTTTAAGGTCCCATGATTATTTAAAAAGGAGATACTGACTCCTGATGTGATCAAGCAGAAGACTTGAAGGTCTCTGCCTCGTGGGGGGTGTTGAAGTTTGGGTTTTTGTGACTCTTCCTGGCTGTTCAGAGTGATGAGGCTCCTGCAGCTGTCAGTGTGTGTGTCTGGGAAGAGTTTTGGGCCACACACAGCCCCTGGTTCCCTGCCAGCTGCAGCAGCCACTGAGTGGCATCAGTTCAGTCCCTGAGAGAGCAGCTTTGCTGCCCCAGAGCAGCACGTGTGGTGAAATTCAGCTGCTGGTCCTGGCTGTCCACACACAGCTCTGTAATGTGGTGCCAGTGGCAGGGCTGGAGCTGGAGGAGCCCCCAGGACAGCGAGGGTGTCACTCAGAGCTGTGTAACCTCGTGTTGAGCCAGAGTGAAGGATGTGGCTGCTGCTTTGTCCTCATGCACAGGGATTTGGGTCACCAGGATGTGTCTGTCAGTGTTGTGTGACCAACAGAGGGGCTCAGGACCCCTCTGGAGGGGAGCAAATCCATAACACCATCAACAGGAGCCCACCCTGCACATCCCTCGGGCTTCTCTTCCCTGGGGGGGATGTCAAGCCCTGTCACTTCTCCCCAGTGTGGTGAATGTCCCAGCCCAGCCTGGCTGTCCTGCTGGCTGCCTTTGAGGACAGCTGGCTCTGAGCATCACATGCTCAACACCCTGGGTGAATCCTCCCCGTGGAGAGATCCCCCAGACCCGTCCTGTCCCCGCCGCCTCCTGCCAGAGACACTTGGCAGCTGGCAGGGACTCGGAAGGCCGGAGGGGTGGCTGTTCCTGCCATCCCTGTGCTCCAAGGGGTTAGGGCTGGGAGCAGGAGGTGGCTCTTGGAGAGCAGTGGGAAGTGACAGGACTTTGCAGAGCCCCTCGCTGGGGCCAGGCAGGAGCATATGGGTCTTGCACGCATGGGCTGGCCCTGTCTGTTGTTGGAGTAATTGCTCATCTGGCTCCAAGCCATTCCAATTCAGATGTTGAAAAGGAGCTGCTGGTGACACTTCCCAGGTTTCAGTCCTCTCCCCCCGCTCCCTCCCCAGCTCCTTGCCGTACTAATTAAATTTAATATTAAAGTAAAACATTAAAGACATTATCGTGGAGCTTTCATCTGCCACACATGAGCCTCTTCCTAATTTGTCAGGCCATTAGCAAGGCAAAATAACTCGGGATGAGCGTGTGGAGGCTCCAAGGGTGGAGGAATCAGCTTTTTGAGAATGGGGCTCGTGGTTTTTTTTAGGTGAACACGTGCTGAGTGGGCTTGGCAGCCTTGGGTTGGCTAAACCTGGCAACGAACAGCATCACAAAGTGATGCCAAAAGAGGCAGTTGGACCTGTGTGAGCTCTGGGGGTTGCAGGGACAGTGGGATCCTCTCTCCTTCCTTCATTGGGATGCTTCCCTAATTTCTAGTGGGAGCTGAGTTGTGGTTTTCTGAGCATCTCTGCAATAGGAGGATTTATCGGTCTTGTTTTGTTCAGTGAAAGCAGGAATTGTGTGATTCCAGGGGCTGGAGCTGCCATAAAGCTGTGCAGGGACAAGGTGTCCTTCTTGGGTAGTCACTGTGTCACAAACTCTCCAAAAAGACTTTCAAGTGGCACTGGGGTTTATCAGAAAGAAGCAAGGATTGCACAGCCCACTGCTGATGCTCTTGGTGCCTGGTCCTGATAGATCTGATTCCTGCCATTCCAGTTTCCTTGTATGTTAAACCAAAGATAAGTGAAGGTGCTCTGTGTTTTAAGGGAACGTGCAGCATTCCTGCAGTCAGAACAGCTCCAAGGAATTGCAAACAAGTCACTTCTGGCTTAATTTGAAAAATCAGTTCTTGCTGTGGTTGTGCTGCCCTGAGGGATGTTTTGGAGCAGAAGCTCAGTTGCAGTGATGTGGGTTCAGTAGGCCTTTAAACAGGCTGGGCACCAGGGGGTTTAATTCTGATGGTTCAGAAGAGGCTAAAAGATTTGATTCTGCACTTTGAGAGGTCTGTGTGGCCACCTCAGAATCCAGAGGAGATGAAACAGGGAGGGTTTATATTTACTAGAGATCATTCTTTAGCCTCAGGTTGCAGTGAGGATGTGGTGGAGCTGAGCTGTGATGTCCACAGGGCAGCAGCAGCGGAGAATCTAAACCACACTGGTTTGTAAAGAAACAATGAACTATTTTTGGAGTATTTGTTTCATCAGCCTCGCTCTATTGTGTAACCTTGGCCATGCAACCCACCCTGCCACTCGAGGCAAGGAACTCCAGGCCCTTTCCAGCCAAGGAAAGGTTCATTTATTAGCATTTCTTCAGAAGGCACAAACTTGAGCAGCAGTTGTGCATTTGTGTGATGAATCTTCCCAGCATATGCTGAATGCTTGGATGAATGAGTTCTTTAAGTGTATTTGAAGGTTATGACAGACACCTGTAAACAGACAGATATTGATAAAAATGTCGTGTGGACCCAGAGATCTGCCTTTCTTGCAATCCAATTAGTGCTGATGGCCAAGGGCCCAGACCTGCAGCAAAGTGCATTAAGGGGAGCTGTGATGGACAGGCTGCTCTCCCAGGAACACCAGCAGGGCCTCCTTTACCTCTGCCTTGGCTGTAACTCCAGCAGGTAACGGAGTTATTGTGACTGACACCAGGGCTGACTCCAGGTGTGTGTCCCTGGGATTACTGGGGAATTGGATGTGCTGGGATTGGGACTCGAGGGCTCCAGACTTATCCTGCAGTCACCCAGCTGTAAGTCTTGCTCCAAAAAGGCCAGTTCACCAGGGGAGACTCCTTGGGTTTTGCTGCTCTGTAAGTCACAGAGTGAAGGAATGTCTGTGGCTGTTCCCAGAGAAGCTGTGGCTGCCCCATCCTTGGGGGTGCCCAAGGCCAGGCTGGACAGGGCTTGGAGCGACCTGGGCTGGTGGGAAGTGTCCCTGCCCATGGCAGGGATGGAACAAGATGAGCTTTCAAGTTCCTTCCACCCCAAACCATTCCATGATCTTTCATCATACACACATGGAAAGAACTGTGACTTCATGCAGGTGTTGCCTTCATTGGGTGAAAGCAAACACAAAGAGATGTGGCCATTAAAGATTATCTCCTTTACCCACTGACTCTCCACGATCCCCTCGAAGCTTGTAAATAGGATTGTTTTCTGCAGGGGTGTGAATTGTTTGTGGATACACTGGAGCTGCTGACAGAGCACTGCAAGTCCATCAGATCACTGCTCTTCTTGGCTTCTTGGTGTTCTAAGAGGAACTTCTCACTCTGGTTGTCTTTCTCCAAGCTGGAGAGTGATCTAACCTGACTGCAAGTGGTTCTGTTGTACAATCCTCCAGCAGGGCTGTGCACAATGAAATGATTATTTGGTGGGAGTTGGAGCTTTCAGAGGAGTGAAAACAAAAAGCCAAGGTTAATGGAAGTTGCATTTCATCTGGATTGCTCTTATTTCCTATTTTCTAAGCTCGTGTTCCATGCAGGTGCTTGGCTTATATCTTCATGCTGTCAATAAAGCCAACGTGTTTGAGCAGACAGGATTAATGCAGATTTTAAGGGCTATATTTAGAAGTAATTTAGCTATCATCAGTCAGAAGGGTGGGGAGAGATGTGATGGTTATTCATACTGATTGAATATTCTATTGATAGAGATACTTATTAACCCTAAACATGTCTTTCCATGGCGTTTTCAGGTCTCAAATGAGGAAAAAAATTGAAATTCAGAGGGAGAGAGGCAGAATTGAAGTGGAGAAATGGGCTGGTTGATGGTCCCATTCAGGGGCTGCTCAGTGGAGCTGGGTGGGTGGCACAGGACAAGGGCTGTGTGTGAGGTGCCAGGCTGAGGGAGGGGGGCAGCTGGGACGGGGGTTTTGGCATGGCACAGGTGCCCAGTGTGCTTAGAATTGGGGTGGGCTGTTTGAACTTTGCTGAGCAGGCGGTGAATGGTCTCACTCAGAGCAAACTTTGGCTTTTGTTATTGCCAGAGACAGGACGGGGAGGGGAAAGGTCTGTTAGTGAGGGATTTGTGCCTTGGGAGTAAGACCCAGCTGCTCTGAGGGATGGGGGTGATGCTCAGGAGCCCCAGGGAAGGGGCAGTGTCAGCAAGTGTGGCCACAGCACCAGGGCAGGGACTGTCCCTCTGCCCCAGCACTGCTGAGGCCCCTCCAGGGCTGTGTCCAGCTCAGGGTCCTCCTGCCAAGGAGGACATGGAGGGGCTGGGGGGGCTCAGCCTGGGGAAAAGGAGGCTCAGGGGGGACCTTCTGGCTCTGCAAGTCCCTGATGGATCCGGGGGAGGGTCGGGCTCTGCTCCCAGGGAATCAGGGACAGGGGGAGAGGGAACGGCCTCAGGCTGGGCCAGGGGAGGGACAGGTGGGACATCAGGAGGAATTTCTGCATGGAAAGGGGGTTAAACATTGGAAGGGGCTGCCCAGGGAGGTTTGGAGTGCCCAGCCCTGGAGGTGCCCAAGGAATGACTGGCACTCAGTGCTCTGGGCTGGGGGACAAGGTGGGCATCGGGCACAGGGTGGGCTCAGTGACATCAGAGGTGTTTTCCAACCTCAGTGATGCTGTGAGTGAATCCAGGGAAGAACCAAGTGCTGGGCACTCGATGCAGTTTCATGTCAGTTTTGAAAGCCTCTGCCCTGCACTCTTTGCTCTCTCGTTGCCTTTCCTGAACAGAGATCTCATTTCAGATAGTGCAGTCAGCGCTTCACACTTTCAGGAGCATTTATAAAATGGAATTACCAGAAATAATCATGGTGATTAGCATACAGAGTTACAAAAAGGGGAAAAAAAAGAAAAGGAAGATTAATTACAAAGCTGTAATTCATCTGCAAAATACAGAGCAGGAGGAAAGCTCGAGGAGGTTCCCAGCAATGAGGTGCCCCCAAGGAACTGGGGCTGTGCTGCTGCCCGGGCTGAGCTCGCTGGGGAGAAGGAGGGAAACTGAGGCACTGAGAGGGTGTTTGTTATTCCAGAAAGTCGATGGCAATGGCACCTGAAAGCCCTGACTCTGCTCCCTGCCATGACCGGGGGACAGGAACCCGCTTTCATTATCCTGAGTGTTTTCTGCATCGGGATTTCTGCAGGTTGTGCAGGAAATCGGTGGCATTGCTGAGAAATGACTCTGCCTCCAGTCGAGTGAACAGCTCGAGGTGGTTGTGCGAAGGGAGGAGGCTCTGGAGGGGATGGGAGGCTGCACAACACTCTTCCTCCCGGGCCAGGGGTTGCGGGTTTGTTGCCACGATTGTAGGGGAGGGCTCATTCCTACAACTAATTGCCTTTTTTTCTTTCTGAAGATGCAAGCGGTTGATAATGACAGTAATTAACACTGTAGAAACAAGGTCAAACCCAAGAACATTACCCACTAAAAGTCACTTTCCCGAAAGTCATGTCAAATTCATTGCCTTGGAGCAGCTTTAGAAAAAATGAAAAAAGAAAAGGAGGCAACTGATGATGAGCTGTTTGAATTATGTAAATGCTCAGGTATCCATGGGGTTTGACCTTTTTGCAGATGTAATTTAGCATTCCAGACACTGTCATCTTGCTGCCAAAGTCAAATTAGATGCTTGCTACTGCAATTGATAGCTGATAGCTGATCTCCTCCAGGAACAGGCAGTACGGAAAGGCAGGCGAGCTTTGCAGGGCTGGGAAGCTGCATTTGGAAATGCAAAGTGCTTGGAGAGTTGAATCTGTTTCAGTCGGGCCATGTGGCTTTTTGGAAACGTGCACCTGGTTCTTGAGGTCCTTCCACCCCGTGTGATGCAGCTGCAAGTCCTGGAAAGGGGGTTCAGGAGCTCACCTTGGGGTTGCCTTTCCCCTTGGGATGGTTTTGGAGCTCCAGGTCACCGGGACAGGGGACACTGGTGGCATGGAAGGGCTGTGCTTCCAACAGCAGCTGCACAGAAGGGACTGTGACCCAAGGGAGTGATTTTTCAGGGCAGAGTGGAGTCTGCAGCTCCAGCCCAGGCACAGCAAGGGTTTGTGTGTGCCTGATGCACCCGAAGTGCTGAGCAACCCAAAAATCTCTGCAGGGTGCTGCTGTCCCTGGCACAGGGGGGGTGTATACCTGTGTTTGTCACCTCCGTGCCATCCAGGCTGGCAGTGAAACCCCAACCCCCCCTGTGCTGCTGCCTTTGGCTGCTCGCTGGAGGTTGTTCCCGTTCCCAACGTGGCTGGATCCACCCAAGCAGCCCCCCGGCCTCCCTTCACACTGACCCAGTGTCTCTGCAGAGAAGAGGGATGGCTCTGAAGGAACACCTGCTCTTCTCAGCCCTCCAAGCTCCCTGTGGCTCCTGAGCTGCTCCCCAGGCCTGTGGGGGAATTTTGGGGGTGTTTGGGATGAGATGATCTGAGGTCCCTTCCAATTCAAACCGCTCTGTGATTCTATGATTTATCATTTTACTAATATGAATGAGGCTTCCCTGAAGTTGTGGCTGCACAGCAACACTCCCCTGGCTAGGACAGAATTGACCTGAGACCTCTGACCCTTTCCTGGCTTCTGTGCAGCAGCTGAGAGTGTTTTGGGTTCAGCCCAGGGAAGTTCTGCTGCAGACACGGAAAATCCAGGCAGCAGAAGCCTCCTGACTGGCATGAGGGCATGGAGAGAGCAGGACAAGGGCCTTCAGCTAAGGAGGGCAGGGTCACATTAAATATTAGGATTAATTTCTTCCCTGGGAGGGTGGGCAGGCCCTGACACAGGTTGGGCAGAGAAGCTGCCCCAGCCCTGGGAGTGTCCAAGGCCAGGTTGGAGCACCCTGGGCCAGTGGGAGGTGTCCCTGCCCATGGATGGTCTTTAATGTCCCTTCCAACCCAAACCATTCTATGCTTGAAAACATCCTCACTCTGTTTGTCACGGGCACATCAAGGACACCAAGGTGCAGATGTTCTCCAGAGCAGCTCTAGTGGCTCCTGGGAGCCCGTGCCAGGCAGCACATGGCTGGCAAAGAGCAGGAGTGAGAAATGGGGCTCCACGTGTGCCTGTGCCGGGCTCAGGAGAGCACTGCGAGCTGCTGCTCACGTTTTTCCTCGACATTAGCCCACTAATTTCCCTGAAGTTGCTCTGTATTTCTACAGGAACAAAAGGAGAACTAAAGCTGGCTCCAGATTCCTGCCTGTAATTGCTCCTCAGCTCTTGCCAAGAGCGAGCTCTGGATCTGGTGCAGGTTGTTGCTGTTCAAGTGCTTCCCACCTTGTGCCTCCAGCGCAGCTTTTTCTGCTCAAACCAGCATTTGGCTGCAGTGATTCGTCACACCCAACCCTTGTCCCTTTCTGAGGGCTTGTTTTTGGGCTTGGGGGAGTGCTCTGATTTTTCCAAGCCGGGCTCCTGTGCTCTGAATGTGGATTGAGAGCATTTCTGTGGATCCAGCTGTGCTGCCTTTCCTGTTTAATGGTTCACTTCAAATGCGGGGTTTGTATTTCATGCTTCATTATTTTTTCTTCCCTGTTGTGTGGCCATTTGTAAACTGAAGGTGAATTACATGAGGTTCCTGCCAGGCATGCAAAGAGCACCAATACTGAGGGCAACCTGCAATCCTCTTTCCCCTGGTTGACGTGTTGGTGATGTTTGAGTTGCTTTTGCAGCTCAAGTTCTGGCACTGCTTGCAGTTGGCTTTGGGGACCTGCTCCCTCTGTCCCTCTTTCAGGCTGAAAATCTGCCTGGTTTTCTGAGTAAACCTCTGTGGTTTTCCCTCCGGCACCGTGTACCTCTCCAGCTGGCTTGAAGTAGGATAGTGTACTAATCCTCAATGTTTAAGTATTGAAAAAGGGACTTTCATGTTAGGGAAGTGTTTTAAATCAGCCAGGTTTTAATGTGTAAACTGTTTTCACTTTTCACACGTTCTGCTGAGTGTTTTCCATTCATTATGGATTTAAAGACTCGTGTTCAAGCCTCTATTCCCCCCTTATCTCAGAGAACTCTTACAAAGCGAGCTGGAGCTCTGTAAATACTTTCTCCAGTTAAACTGAATGGTGCGCCACTTTTAAAAGCAAGGTGTGTTTGTGGAGGGAGCGGTGAGAGTCGTTTCTCTATCAGTTGTTCACATCAATGACGTTCTCCAGAGAGCGGATGGTCCTTGTGTGCCCAAATTATGGGCTTTCAATGGTTGTGTCTGTAACTCCACGTGGGAATCACTTTGTCCCATGGCCAGAGTGTGGCAGAGCTGCCAAGCCCCGGCCTGGGGGGGAGCAGAGACAGGCAGTGCTGCCCCAGCCATCCCACTGAGGCTCCAGCCTGGAAGGGCTGCAGGAGGTGCTGCTGGAGCTGGGGTGGGGCCCGGGCTCCTTGTCCTTCACCCAGCCCTTTCTGCAGAGCCTGAGGAGCCCCCTGTTAGAGATTCCCAAGGATGTGCTGTCCCAAGATGCTGCGATAACACAGTGTTCTTGGAAAGGATTAACTTGTCCTGACAAAAAGCCATTACCCAGACAGGCAACACTGTGTTTTACCCTGTAGCTGTGCCTGCAAAGCAGAGGCAGAATAATTTCTGCTCATTAAAAACACCCATTTGAAGGCAGAGCTGCCTCCCCTCCCTCAGCTGGGCTGTGCAGCACAGACAGAAGGCATTAACCCCGTGCACAAAACTCATGTGTACTTGGGTTTTTCTCTCCCTGCCAGAGTCAGGCAATTAGGGATGCTCCTGCCTTGGCATTTATGCTTTATCTACTCATGTTGCTGGTGTTGGAAGCCTTATTTATGGTGACAATGATTTTGTGTATATTGAATTCTGCTGCCATTTGCTGGCCCAGTCAGGGGGGCCTTTGAGAAGGAGAATCCTCTGAAGGGAACAAGAAGAGCCTCATAAATGGCTTGTGAATTTACAGGGAAGTGCAGAGTCCAACCCCCCCACCCTGAGAGCCAACTCCTGCCACTGTGCCATTCCTGTTCCCCTCCTGGCTTTCTCTGGGAGCATCAGGCTCCATGAGTAGCAGTTTGGATTAAAACACCTTTTGGAATTGATATATTTCTCCCCCTCTCCCCCCTTTTTTACAAGATGATTTTCTCTCAGTGAGTGGTTTGACTTCAGCTTACAAAACATAGAGGGGGAAAATTCCTCAAGTCAATAAACTCTTGATTTGCACACAATTTAGTCCCCAATTGATAAGTGGCATCTTCTGAGAGTGAGAAAAAGAATGGCAAGAAGCCATTTAAAAGCAAAACAAGCTCCCCCAAATGAGGTGCTATTTACAGGACTCTGCAGTGGGTAATAGTCGCTCATGAAATCACAGAATAAAATCTTAACTGCACTGTCAGCTCTGTCAGAGTGACATTGAAGTGCCCAGGTAACGTATTACACCCTGTGACTTCATAGTTGAGCTACAGTTGGGCTTTGTTTTCCTCTTCTAAACAGCAGATAAAACATGGGCTGGAGCAAAGGGGAGACTGAGTGGGGCAGTGTTTCTTCAGCTGGAAAAATCAAATTAATCAAGGCTCTTAATAGTTCTGATCTTTTTAGCAGAAGGATCCACCCAGTTAGGATTTCTCCTCCCTCGAAGGGCTGGATGGTTTTCCCGCTTTGGTTTTCCTGGATTTCTCAGTTCACTCTCAAACATTTCTACTTTGTAGAAGGGTGTTACAGTTTGTTCTTGCCATAATGTGTTTATTTTCTCTTCCTTCCAACAGATGTTAAGCAATTAGAGAACATGGCAGAGCAACATATTTATACAAATGAAAGGAAGTAAGGAATAAATGCTCGGAATATTATATTTCCTAATAAGATTAATTCAGGAGTGGACAAATGGTGGAGCCACAGCAGCAAGTGGGTGTTTACCAGGGGCTTGTAACAGGCAAGGCATCTTAGTGATGTGGGGAAACAACTCCACATCCAGCCCATGGTCCTGAGTTTAAATCCATTGGGAAAGAATGAGTGGATGGCAAAGAGGGTTTAAAAAGAAGAGCTGCAGGGTTATAGACCAGTTGGTGTGTTTTTCTGAGCTCACCATTCCATGATCTGCAGGGGCTTGTGGAGCTTGAAGATCATTCAATTCCAACCCCCTGCCATGGGCAGGGACACCTCCCACTCTCCCAGGTTGCTCCAGCCTGGCCTTGGACACTCCCAGGGATGGAAGTGGGCAACGTGTGCCAGGGCCTGCCCACCTCCCAGGGAAGGATTCCTGCCAAACCTCTAATTTCTGTCAGTGTGAGGCCAATCCCCCTTGTCCTTTTTCTCCACGGTCTTTTATAGAATCCCTCTCCATCATTTCCCAATCTTTGAATTCCAGGCTCTTGTAAGGATGTCTTAGAGCAGTTGTGGGTCCTGCACTGAGCTCTGTGGTGGGCTGAGCTGGGGAGAGAGGCTGAGACAGCCCTTGAGCCTCTTCCCCCTCCCCGAGCTGTGATCCAACATGTGGGAGCTCACTGGGAGCTCTGGAGCAAAGCTGTGCACGACCAGTTTCAGCAGGGAAAGGGATCATTGAGTGCAAGAGCTCTGGGGGGAAAGCTGAGAGCAGACAGGGGGTCTTGGGGGGGTCTCTGCTGCCTTCAGAGTTGTGTCATAAATGAGAGTTGTGTGGTGAAGCCTTGGGGAAAATGCCCAAGGCATTGTTGATTTGGGAAAAGCAAAGTAGCAGCTCCTGCCAGGGAAAAAGTGGCACAGTGGCAGTGTCTCCTCATCCCTGAGCTGTGCCAGTGAGGATGTGCAGGGAGATGGAATGCCCAGGATTAAAACTGCTCCTTCCTCTCTCTTTTGGAATCCCTGTCAGGTTCTTCACAAGCAGTGGCAGCAAAATCCCAGCATTTTGTCAGCAATGCGAGGAGCTGGCACCAAAATCTCTCCTTGCAGGCCAGGAGGTTGGAAGTGAAGCTGTGGTGAGCCTTCAACTCACACTCATCTGCTTCACTTTGAACAAGGAAACTGGAGAAAAATAAGAATTTGCTCTGATAGCATCAAATTCTGTGTGAAAATAGGGCTTGACTTAGAATTCTTCTCTAGCAGCAAGAGTAGCTTTCTGTAGGAAGCAGGTGGACAAGCCACTGAATTATTAATCCCTCAGTGATTGGTCTTTAAGGAAATGATGTAGTTTTGTTTAAATAAACAAAACAGCCACAACAGAAGGCCACAAAACAGCCCTCCCCCAGCAACCCAAACCAGGGTTCCCCATTAACTGCAGCTCTTGGCAGAGGCTCTCGTGGGATGGTGCCCGGCTCAGGGACTGCTCTGGGGGCACAGATTGCAGGGGCTGGTTTAACCCTCACCGTGCAGAGGGACAAGGCTTGTTGGCAGCAAATCTTTGGGAAGGGCTGTTTGGCCTCCTTTTTTGTTAAGACACGGCATGGCAACAGGAATAACTCAGTGTGCATTAACCCATGTGGTGGGTGCCCTGCAGGAGCGGCTCTGCCAGCCCTGTGACAGCTGGCCAGATGTTTGGTGCAGTGTTGATCTGCCTCAAGGTAGGAGAAGGACTGAGTGACCTTTGGAGCTTCCTTCTGCTCCGTGTGTGTCTGCTGGAGCAGAGTGTTCCCCAGCTAATGCTAGAGGAGCAGGAAAGCCCCGTGTGCAGCATTACCGTGGATATTCCCTGTTCCCTCAGCTCGAGCCTTCCCTCCTCCCTCCCAGGGGGCAGAGACTGCTCCGGGGCCGAGCAGGGGGTGCTCCTGCAATAAGACACTTCATCTCTGATGAGCTCTGCTTCTGCAGGAGCATCTGTGAGAGATTAACAGGGGCGAGTTTCTGAGAGGTGACTACGGAGAGGAGATTAAATTCACAAAGCAGCGTGCTGGATGCGTTGCTGAGTGTTGCTCCTCACCTTGGGCTATCCCCAACCCCGGTGTGCTGTCAGATGGATTCACCTGTTAAATAGCATTGACACCCCCTGCAATTGCAGTTAGATTGATAAATATAGACTTCATGTAGTCTGCTCCCTACTAGGAGATCCTGGTAGTACAATGTACTTATCCATGTCTGTCTCTGCACGACAGTGTTTGGAGGGCAATATTTAAAGCACAGCTGAGAGACTGGAGGAATTTAAGATGCAGAAACTGGCTTCTGGCTCATCAACATAAATGAGCCATCTCAAACATGTAAGACTGGCTGCTCAAAGCATTTTCAAGTGTCGGTTTGGAGGGGTATGGGTTCAGAATTTCATGTTTATTTGCTATGCTAGACATGGCACATCCTGAATGGCAGCACGGCGTCCCCTGGTACGGTTTGTGTGAGTCTCGTTCCCAAAGGAAAGGAAGCCAGTCCATCAACACTGTTTGGGTGGTTTCTTTGAAAGGCTTCCATCCTTTCCCTAATGTGACTCAGTTTGCAGCCAGCAGGAGCTGGGATGGGTGTGCTTGTGAATCACAGACAAGTCCTGGAGATGGAGAGGAAGGAGGATGGGGGGAGAATAATAACAAAGGAGGGAGTGTTGGATTTTGGTGGGTCTGGGGCTGTAGAGGGGGATGGCTCATGGAGTCATGGAATGACCTGAGTGTTAAGGGACATTAAAGACCATCCAGTGCCACCTCCTGCCATGGGCAGGGACATCTTCCACTATCCCAGGTTGCTCCAGGCTGGCCTTGGACGCTCCCAGGGATGGGGCAACCTGTGCCAGGGTTTCCCCCCCCTCACAGAGGAGAATATCATCCCAATATCCCACCTAACCCTGCCCTCTGGCAGTTTGGAGCCATTCCCCCTCATTCCAAACCCCTGGTAACACATGCCCTGGCTTTTGAGGATGAGCAGACATTTCTGGCTGGGTGCCCTCCTCCTTTAGCCCCCTCTGTGCCCTGTTCCTGCAGCCCGGACTCCGATGCTCTCGTAGCATCCTCTCAGTTTGGGTACCGTGGTGGGCCCCACCCCTGGGGGTGCTGGTGTCCATCATCAGACCTTCCTCCTGTCTGTGAGACAGGGAGGGTTTGCTGTTCCTTCTTAGCTGCTCTTCTTGTGCTTTTGAGCTCAGAGACCATTTTTCATGTGGGGCCAACCCCCTCCTCTCCAGTGGGCTCTGAACTGCAGTAATCTCACATGTTAGCAGAAGAATCAACTTTTTAGCCTGGAATAATTGTATTCTCTATCAGCAACAGAATCTATTTTGTGGGTTTTCCCCCCCTCCTTTAAGTGGCAATTTTATATGGTAGCAAACTTTTTAATTCTCTTCTGCAAGCTACATCTAAAATATAACAGATAGGCAAAAATGTATTATTAAAGCTATCTATTTTTCTTGGCATTCCTGTAATTTAATAAACTGTTTGAGCTCTACTTCTGCAGTTTATGACATCACAGGAATAAACCCCATCCTTTGATTAATAGCTGTTCAATCAATCCCCCCTCCCCACATTATCTTGAGTTTAATGGACTTGGGAACCAGGGAAGGTAATTCTGTGTAAGTTGGGTTTGGGCAACTGGACCAAATGACTTTGGAGAACCTGCAGAGGTGGCAACCCCGGCGGTGGGAGGGGTTTAGAGGGAAGGGGGAGGATCCCTTTTCCTGGCTGTGGGTGAAGGTGTTTCTGCCCCCAAAGTTTGCAGCTCTGGGTGTGTGCAGCTCCCACCAAGGCCTGCCCCATCCTCCAGTGTCTTCTGCCTTTGCTGCAGCCACAAAGTGCAGTGCTTTCCATGCTGATGGTGCTGCAGTGAGAGACTCCAAGGGCCTTGGAACAAAACCCTGGAGCCCAAAGTGTGGCTTTGGGTTATTCCGTGAGGGAGCTGAGTGGGGAAGGGGAGGTGAGTTCTGTGTCAGCAGCCAGGGTGGCTTTTTAGAGCAAAGGGCCAGAGTCAGACACTTAAGGGGCCTCTGGACATTGTCCAGTCCAACCCCCTGCCAAGGCAAGGTCACCTTGGGCAGGTGACACAGGAATGTGTCCAGAGAGAGGATCAGAGACCCTTCTGCCTTCTCTTCTCAGATTTGCTGCACACACTTGGCAAGTCAGAAGCACCTTTGGGTTCCTGGCTGGGGAGGCTGAGGGCAGTGATGGTTCTCTGCAGGATGTGCCGGTGCAGCTTCAGCTTTGTGTGTGGGAATGGGGGGCAAGAAACGGGACTCTGGATAATAGGGAAGAATTCTCCATGGAAAGGGTGATCAGGCATTGGAAGGGGCTGCCCAGGGAGGTTTGGAGTGCCCACCCCTGGAGGTGCCCAAGGAAGGACTGGCTGTGGCACTCAGTGCTCTGGGCTGGGAGGGCTTTTCCAACCTCAGAGATCCTGGGATTCTATGCCATGATTTTATGGTCCTCCAGCTTTTGAAGCAGCTCATGGTCTGTCATACCCTGAGTCCCACCATCCTTTTCCTGCTGAAAAGAGCTGTTGCCACCACTGGAATGGGGGAGAAACTGGGCTGCCCTGGGCCAAGTCTTGCCTACAGCCACACTCAGGCTGGGCAGAGAAGCCCCGAAAGCAGCTCAGCATTCCAATGCCTGCCCTGCTCTGTGTCTCTCGGTGTCCCAGTCCTGTCCCTTGCACACACGGACTGTGTGAGCCATGGAGTGCTCCAGAAAATAACCAGCTGTTTCCTTAAGTGGATTTGGTCCATCCTTCAAGTTGACAGACAATTTTTATTATGTACTATTACTTAATGAACTCTTTTGTGGCAAATGTAATTCAATACAGATTCTGATTCCCAGTTTGTCATCAGTCCTTTTATAGAGGAAGAAAAATGGGAAAGGACTTGATGATTCCTTTATCTTGTTAGGCTAATTGTGTTAGGAATGTTGGAAGAAAACAGCTACTGGGGTGAACAGGAGGAAAATCCAAGCTTCTGCTTAAAGAAAAGGGGAATTTGCTGGGGCAGAACTTACCTGACTTGAGGCAAAGGAAATTCTGCTTCTAGTTTAGGTTTTGAAACACAAAACTAAGCCATTGTTTTGTTCTGTACAATTCTTTTTGGAAGGAAACCTGGAACAGGCAGAGGAGAGGCTTGGGGAAAAACCTTAGGAATGATTTGTGAAGGAATAAGGATTTGGTAGTGGAGCTGAAGTGATTTTTGGGCTGTGCTTTGCTTTCTCCTGCCTGCCTTGGTGTTACTTTAACAGCCTTTCCACTCCCAACCCATCCCCTTCCCCACGGGGCAAGGAGAGTGAAGGATGTTGATGCTTTGTGGAAGCACTGGAGGTTCCTAATCGCTGGTCTAATTTATCTTCCTTGAGTTTTTGGCTTCCAGCAATGTGGGGATGGAAAAAAAAAAGAGAGGCTGCCGGGCACATCTTGCCAAAGCACGAATCCCTCCCTGTAAATCGTCCTAGAGCACCTCAGCCATCTGGGTAACCCAAAATAGCTGTTGATGCAGTGTGGAGAGAGGAGCAGAGTGGTTACACTCTGCAAAATGTCACCTGGAGGCTCGTGCTGGGCTTGTTTATCAGCCTTACAGGAGTAAACACACTCTGTGGGTTCTTCCCTGGCTTCAGCAACTGAGTTGTTCTGTTTACATTAAAAGGGGAGGAAGGGCTGAATTTTTTACAGTTTTGAGGTGGAGGAGAGGAAAAAAATCTGGTGTTTGTGTATGAGGGGCTGAGTCTAAAAGTCAGTGAGTTGAAATCCCAGAGTGGTTTGAGTTGGGAGGGACCTTAAAGATCACCTCATTCCATCATGGGCAGCGATACCTTCCCCAAGCCCAGGTTGCTCCAAGCCCCATCCAACCAGGAGGCTGTTGAATTATGAGCCAGTATTGAAGTCTGTGTTCTTAGAAAGCCTCTTGCCTGCAGAGGTGAAGCACCTTTGGTGCCATCAGCTCCTTCAGGAATGGAAGTTCTACTTCCAAAACACGCTGACTTTTGTTGAGCGCAGTAAAGAGTTAATTCACACCCTCACCTGTCCAGGCCGAGCCTGACTGTGCCTGCTTGGCTTTGGGGGGGGCAGAGTGACCCGCTGGGCTGGCTGATTGCAGAGTGTCACATCTGTCACCGACACCCTCCTCGCTGGGTGTAAGGCTGGGCGAGCCTTTGGTGCTGATTTGTTGTGAAGTGGCTCATGAGGCTGTAAAGCCTCAGGGACTGGCTCTCCTCCCGAGGCAGCAGAGCGGCTGGGAAGGAGCAGCCCCAGCCCGGAGCTGCTGCCCGGGGGCAAAGGCTCCTTGGCACGGGTAGAGCCTTGAAACTGCCCATCTGACCAGGCAGGGGAATGCACTTAAGCAGGATTCCTCATCCAAGCTTTATGGCTTGATCTTTAATAGCGAAAGTCAGATTTACCATCTGGTGAGTTTGAGGTAATAAGGCAGGAAGGTGTCGCACATGGAGCTGCACCTCCCAGCTAGGAAATGGATCTGTGTTCATCTCGCTTTGAACACAAATGTAAAGTCCCTATCTCTGAAATCTGTGGCCAAGACTCTCCTCTATCAACCATCTTTATTGCACCAACAGTCAATTCTAAACAGCTCAGGCATTTGTCATAAATAAAACATTTTTATTTTGTCTCCATCTTCCAATACAAAAAAAAAGGGGAAAAAAAAGCCCCTTCTTGTTCTGTCAGCCTAAAAAATTTATTTTGGCTGGATTGTCATCCAGCTGTTTCTTACCCTATAAATCATAGGGGATTATTCCAGATGGAAATGTTCACTTTGGGGAAAACATGAGATCCTTGTAGGACTCCAGGACTGGCTCTTAAGGAGCCTTTATCTATTTCTGGGTGGCTTTTTTTACATGATGGTTTTTAGAAAGGAGATCATAGGGGGAAATATTTGCTATTCCTCTCTATCCCATAAGCCACTCAACTTGCTGTAGCAGGACAATGATGTGGTTTCTTCCTCCCCCCTACAAATCAGAAATCTGAAGTACCTGTATTATATTGAACTTGGTTTTTTAATGCAGTGTTTCAGTAGTTCCTGTAAAACAAACCAAGGTTAAAGATATTAATAAACAAGCAGTTTCTTCCTTAATCTGTGGGACATTTGCAATGACAGGGACACGTTTTGCCTGTAAGCAAACTCTCTTTAAGATATTCAATACTTTTCCAGGCTGCAGTTCTGCAACCCAGCACCCCAAACTTGGCACTTGTTGGGTGGAAATGACCATTTCAGCAGCTCAGTCTCACTCAGGGCTTGGATGGGGAGTCACCACGGAGCAAATGCTCTAAACCCCCCCATTCCACTGGGGTTGCTGTCAGAGCCAACCCATTTGGTGTTCCTTTAGGGCAAACCCAAGTGCCTGTAATAGTTACCTGCTCCAAATCCCAATTAGCGCCTATTGTGGTTCCTTGCTGCAAACTCCCATTTAAATTCCATTTTGCTCCTTCCATGTTCAATAATTTAAAGTGTTATCAATTTATTCTTCTTAGCTTGAGGGAATGACTGATGCTCTTGCACACACTATGGATACATATATGGTTCATAAACAGCTAAAATTAGGAAATTCAAAATTGTAAATGTATCCAATTATCTCTAATCATAGGATCACTATAATTAGTAGGATGCTGCTTCCCCCCTATTTTTAAAGAACACAGATATTCTCTTTATTGAAAACCTCAACAGATTTACACCATGGATTTGAAAACAGAACATTGTCAGGCTATTTCTGAGTGCAGAAACAACTTTCTGCCCCATTTTCTGGTGGGATTCCTCTCTCTGGTGGCTGCACAGGCTGTTCCTCCGTGGATTCAGCTGGAAAACTGTGAAGTTATTTTTTAAAGTTGAAATCTCTGCTGTCACTTTGATGGGCCGAGTTTGTGTGATGTTTTGTTTGGGTTTTTAGAACCGACCCGTGTTACTGTTTGTTGATTGTGAGCTGGATTTATCAATTTTCTGCTCCGGGAGCACCCAGTCAATATTATCCCATTAATCCGAAGAGCACGCTTCCCTCTCTTCCCATTCTTTGTCCTGCAAAACATGATTTGGCGTAATTTTTTCTGTGCTAAATCCAGCTTTCCTTTGTGCAGATCAGCTGTTTACAGTAGCTCCCTTATAACACTTTAATTTTCAATTTTGCTCCTTTGAATGCCGCTTTCGCTTCTTCCTGTAAATATTTTGATGTGTGTGTGGTTGTTTTTCTTTAAATGTTGTGGGGAAGCGAATGCAGCAGCTGCTTTTGGTGCTTCAGAATCTGAAGTAGTCGGATTTCATGGGGCACACTTCTTTTTTTCCCCAAGGAAAATTGGTTATAGTGGAAAAAGTAGAATGATTTGCCTCATTAGGAGACTGTCAGTGGTCGATGCACCCCGTGCCTCAAGCTTTGTTCCAACAGGTTACACCTTGGGAAGGGCATCCCAGAATCCCACAGCGGTTTGGGTTGGAAGGGATCTTAAGGATCATGTCATTCCAACCCCAGCAACACCGTCCACTAGCCCAGGTTGCTCCAACCTGGCCTGGGATGCTTCCAGGGCTGGGGCAGCTTCTCTGTGCCACCCGTGCCAGGGCCTGCCCACCCTCCCAGGGAGGAATTCCTTCCCGATATCCCAAATACAGAGATGTGCAACATCTGGAACTTGGGGCTGTGCTGTTGTTTTGGGGGGGAATGGGAGACAGCTCAGACTGTGTGGGAAGTGGAGGATAAAGAAGCGGGCTCAGAGCTGCAGGACTGTGCCAGGCACTGAGGTCTGGAGGCAGCAGAGCCTTTCCAGCCCGGCTCTGGCTGCGGGTGGCACTGCAGAGCAGGATTTGTCTCCCGGTGGGCGCTCGCACGGGATTTGCCTTTAGGAAGAGGTGATTTTGCAAGGTGGGATGCGAAGTGAGCGGGCTGGGAACCCCAGCCAGAACCTTCCCCCGGGGATATTGTAACAGGAGAAGGTGGTGATCACAGTGATGGTTTGAGCTCTGTTCGTAATTGTCTGTTTTGTGAATAAAGGCAGGATTTTTTTTGCAGAGTTCCGTCTGAAATCCCAGTGGTTTAGCGAAGGAAACTTATTAATGAGGAACGCCCCGGGTTCTGATTTGATTCTCCGGGAATAAAGCGGGGTTGTGTCCCCTCAATGCCTTTCCTATGCCCGTGGATTGTTCTCGGTGCAGGGCTCGCTGCCTTTGGCTCAGCCCCTGCCCTGCGGGTGCGCAGCAACCAACTCACATCTTCAGCTGCATCCAATACTGGGCTGGGGGGTCTCCGGGGGGCATCGCTGGCTCAGGGGGAGCCCGTGGATGGAGCTCTGGAGTGCCCGTGCCCTGTTCTGGGAGCCTTTTCTCTGGGGATCTTGTGCCTTTGCACAATCAGGTCTGTTTGAATAGGAGCTGCAGCTTAAACAGACATAAAGCAACTCTTTCATGTACCAGCCCTGGTTGCCTTGGCTCTTGGCATCGGCTCACAATGTAGGCAGTGGAAGGATTGAAATGCAGAAGGGACGGAGGGAAAGGGAGAGAGAAAGAGGATTGATCCGAGGGTGCAGGGACAGATTTGCAAGCCCTCGATATAATTTGTTTTTTAGCTGTCAAATAAGCTCATTCAAGGCAGCCGGAACAAGACCGAAGAAGGGGGTTTTGCAGCAAGAAACTGCAGCAAATGCAAAACCCGGAGCAGGGGGATGGGTGGCGAGAGGAGCCCCCGCTTTGGCCGGGAGAGCTTGGGGAGAGCGGCCCGAGCCCGGCATGCGGGACCGGGGGGCACCGGCGCGGCTCCGTATCCCGGGGGAGCGAGGGGCGGGCAGGAGAGGGGTAGAGCGGGGGCTGTAGGGCTGCAAAAGGGGCATGTGGGGCTGGTAAACACCCCCTGCGAGCCCAGGGCTTTGGGAGAGGGGCAGCTCCGAGCCTGCCACAAAGGGAGCCGCGAAGTCGGTGCTGCCGAGGAGGGGGGGAGGATGCTCGAGTGTTCCAGAGTGTCTTTTCCCTCGTTATTTATTTATTTATTTTTAAGCTGTGGTGTCACGTTCGAGTTCTTTTCCTCGTCCCTCGATCCGAGCATCATTAGCACGATAATGAAGTTCCCGAATGTGGCGTTAAGCGGCTGCATTCCCTCCTCCCTTCCTCCCTTCCCCATCTTGCCTGCAGCTCCAGGGACCGAGGTACCAGGAGATGCTCGCACACGAACAAGGGGAGGTGGTGGGCGAGAGACACCGCTCTGTGCCAGCCCTGCCAGGGCAGCAGCACCACAGCCCCGCTCGGTGCGGGGGGCACAGCCCTTGCCACCCCCGCGGTGTCCCTGGACCAGTCCCACCAGCATNCGTAGGATATAAAAATAAACACGCTGCCAAAGCCTAATTCGTGGGGTTTGCTCCTGGTGGGAGGATGGTGCCGGGTTTGGGGGCAGCGCAGCCCCTCACCACGACACCCCCGCGCCCCCTCTGCCCTCCGCAGCATTTGGAAGAGGACAGAGCTATGGGAACGATTAATCAAGTGGCTAATAAAGAAGTATAAATCCCCGAGGAGCGTGTGGTGCTGGTGGCGAGGAGCTGGCTCTGAGACAGCCACCGGGAGGGACGCGCCAGCCCCAGCCCTCCTCTCCTCTCCTCGCATCTCCTCTCCTCTCCCCGAGCTGCTGCCACACTTGGTTCATTCCAGCTGCAGAAAGCTCAGAGCCTTCCATGCGGTGGGATTTTTTTTTTTCCTGGGCTGAAAAAATTAGGAAAAAAAAAAAGAAAGAAAAAAGAAAATCGCAAGCCTGACCTGCTTTTTT